>JABSTQ010006266.1:0-41406 GCA_013358835.2 Ixodes persulcatus | reverse complement strand
TTTGGGGGGCGGGGCCCACGAGAATCGGGGTGTGATCGCTCCCCCAGCCGTCTGGTTGTGTTTGAGGTACACCTGTGAGTGGGAGGCTCGCCGTGCAGATCGTTAAATCGAGGACGCTACTCTCAACTCCCGGCCTTAAAAACGTCGGGGCTCCCGTCCCGCAGTGAGCCATGTCGGTGCGGTCTAGGGTGCACTGAAGGCTCCTACCCCTCGCGTCGGTCCGCTTGTCCCCCCACAACTCGTTATGCGAATTAAAGTCACCCCCGAGAATGATGTGTCCAGTCTCCCTGGCTCTTATAGTCGCGAGTACGGACGACCGCCACTGTCCGACGGGGTGGACATAACACGAGAATACAGAGAATTCGTGCTCACCCCTTCTGATGCGGACACCGACGATCTCAGCCCTCGCTGAGCAGTAGGCCCTCGTGTCGATTCCGCAGTGGGACACCGAGTTTTTCACGTAGAGGACGGCCCAGGGATGCGCCTTGGCTCCACAGCAGGAGTGCAACGTGTAGCCCGAGATGTTCAAATCTGCCACCTCTGCCTTGGGCTCTTGGATCAGAAGCACGTCGTAAGGCCTGCGTGAGAGTTCGTCCCTTACGTGAGGGAGCCGTCCGCGGAGTCCGTTGATGTTCCACTGCAGAATCGAGGGACAGCTGGAAGCCTGAACACTCGTCCCCTTTCTTCTTTTAGGCCGTGCTGGCATTCTGGTCAGGCGGGGGGAAGTTGTGGTGCCTGAAGAGTGTTAGAACAGGAGAGTCAGACGGGAGCCCCGTCTGAAGGTGCGCGTAATCGCGGAGTGCATGGCCGAGCATCCGGAGGAGACAATCGACCTGTTGGAGAGTGACGCAGAGAAGCTGCTCGAGGGGATGAGCGGGGGGGCGTGGCCCGTCGCGCCGAGGGGAATCCCCGACTTCCGCAGCTGCTGGGGGGAGAGGGAAAGGTGGCGGAGGAGCGCCGTTAGTGGGGGGAAGGAGGCCACCGCCGGACCAGACGGAGTCGTGGGGGAGAGAGGGGCCATTCCACGCTGCTTGTGGGGGGGGAGGAAGGGGCTGTTGGGCTCGCTGGTGCAGATGGGCGAGTTGCGCGGCGCTTGTCGCGCCTGCCGTGGGGAGAGGAGGGTGCGCTCTTCGCAGAGTGTCCTGCTCTTCGAGGGGAGGAGAAGTTGATTGCCCTCGCCGCTGTTTGTTTTGGTCTTCTCTCTCGGTCAAGGCCGCTGCAGCGCTGTTGTTCTGGTGTCTCTCTGCTTGCCGCTGGCGCTTTCGCTGTCGTTTCGAGAGGTTGGCAGGTCCGAATGTCTCTTTGTAGGGCGGGGGGTTCTTGGGACCTTCCTGCTCCTTGCGCTGGTTGTCCCTCCTCTCCTTCGGGCGGGTCTGTTTGTTTTGCTCCGTCGGCCGATCTCGTTGATCTCGTTGGTCCATGTCACTGGCTGCGTTGTTTTCCTCGTTGCCTGCAGGCTGTCGGCGAGGTTCGTGGGGTGCGGCGGGCGCGGCGCTCCGAGGCGGTCTCCATGTCGGCTGTTGGTCCCGGTCAGAGGCTGTAGGCTGAGTCCCTGTTGGCTGTTGGCTCGTGTCAGAGGCTGTGTTCGCTGCACTCCCTGTAGGCTGTGGGGTTGCTCCCTGTGCCGCTGCTCTCGCGGGGCCGCGCTGGAAGGGGGCGGGTGGGGCTGCATGGGGGTTTGAATCCTCAAGGCGAGGGAAATCACGTCGTGACTCTTCGCTAGTCTGGCGGGTGAGGAGAAACGTCGTGAGAGTCGGGTTCATCCACGCCGCACATGTCAGTGGGCGTGGCGCCTGAGGCGGTGGGGGGTTGATTATCCCGCATTCCTCCCGTCGTCGTTGAGGATTTGGCCGACGTTTTTGTTCAACAGCGAAGGCCACGGCGTGCTTTCGGGCCTCCGGTCTTGTGCAGCCCGTGCCGCGGACAATTGTTTCTTCCAGCTTGGCCCGTTGGTAGGCTGGGCATCTCTTGTCGGTGGCGCGGTGAAGGTATCCACAGTTCGGACACTTGGGGTATTGCGCGCGCGGACACTCTCCTTGGGCGTGCTTTTCTGGGCAAGTGGGGCACGCAGTGGGCATGGTACACGCAGATCGTACGTGCCCAAGTCTCCCGCACTGCGTGCATTGCGTGGGACGCACCTTTAGGGGCCTAACGAAGAATCGCACGTTGAAGAGATCGACGAACCTCGGAAGAGGTCCGTCGAAGCAGATCTCTGCGCCCTTTCCTCCGTCGAACCTCCGCAGGTGCACGATGGGGGAGGTTGGCGATGTCAGTCCCCTCCTCAGAAACGCGTCGGCATCTCTGGGGTTTAGACCATAGATAGTCCCGCGTTCCTGAGTAATTGGAGGGGGGGAGAACGCCACGACTTCCATCTCTCCCAGTTTTTGAGTTCCGAGGAGAGTGCGTCTGGTGGCCGCGTCGTCGGTGTCAATTGCAAGGATGTTTCTTGCCAGGTTGAAGCGGACGGCCTTCAGTTTTCCTGGTGCAATGTTTTGTGCATAGCTGGCTATGCGCAGGCGGTTATTGATGGTAAAACTCGCCTGGCCAGCCGGTCGGAAGAGCACAGTTCCTGGGCCATCTTCGGCTTCAGTGGCGCTGTCATTGACTGTGGTCGAGGCCTTGCTCTGTTGGCCGCCGGCCTTGTCGTGTGTAGTCTCTTTTACGTCACTGGTTGGCATGTGATCGGCCTTGTCCTGCGGACTGGGGGCCTTGTCTTTGGAAGGGGAGAGGAGGGCGAAGCTGTTTTCAACTGGGAGGGTGTGGATGACGCTGTCGGTCTCCTCCTCGCTCTCGTAGTTGTCGTGGTTGGGGGGGGGTGAGTCGCTTTCCTCCTCGTTCTCTGATCGAGGTGTTGGGGAGGGTGAGTGGGACGACGTCGTCTCCTGGCTGTCAGGGGAGAGGGGGCTGTCGTCTTTCGCTTGTGGGCCGCACGGCTTGCTCTGCGAAACGGGTGAGGGGTGTGTTGCAGGCTCACCTTCTTGGGGTTCGGGGGAGATGCCAATTACTGGCTCTCCATCTTGGAGGCTCGGGGGCGTTTGGCCGCCATTGTTGATGCCGGATAGATCCGGGTAGATGGAGGGAGGCTCCACGAGGGTGATCCTTTGTGTGGATGACTCCTCGTGGTTTTGAGTTGACGCTTCTGCCATCGCTACATCCCTTTCAAGGGCCTGGCTGGCAATTGAGTCCAGCAGGATGGCATCGACGGCCGCGGTTTTCTCGCGGTCTTTGAGGGCTCTCCTTGTGTTGTACGGGGGGGGCTCTTTAAGGCCGTCCATTCTAGGGGCTGGATTTGCCCCTCCCGTAGGAGGGGCAGGGGGAAAGGTTAGGTTAAAAAATAAAAATAAAAAGGTTCGGGTCCTCTGCCCTGGGGCTCGGGAACCCTTTACCTGGGCCCCTCCATGGAGGGGTGGCGGGGGGGGTTGTGCTGGGGTCGAGAAATTATATTACTTTACTAATTTAAGGCTAGCTGGCTGCCTCGTTAAGGCAGCTAATTAACCTGATTAGCTAAACTTTAATTATTGTTAGCTATTCTGGAAAACACGTCTACTCACTTCGGTACCTCCTAAAAGTCCCTCCTGAAAAGTTGACCACCTACCTGGTGTTTTATAAGTTTCTACAGCATTCTGAAAAATGTGCTCCGATTGGCCAGCATTCTAGAGCGCGGGAAACAGCGCGCTGTGATTGGGTTGTGCCCAAAAGAGAGCTTCGCGATTGGTTGCTGCGCGAACCAATGAGGAAGCAGTTGCAACTTTTGGGAGAGGGAATTGGGAGAGGAGTGGTGTAAAGAAGAGGCAGTGGAAGGCGAAAACTGCTCTTGCAGCGCCCCCCAAGCGGAGAGGAATGGCACTTGCTTTGATTTCCTGCTTCTCAATGCTCTGACTCCCTCAGTCACTCAGTGTTGGTTGGTTCGTTCGGTCGTCCACTTCTCACCTCCACCAAGATGTCTGGGCGCGGAAAAGGGGGCAAGGCAAAGGGCAAGAGCAAGACCCGTTCCAGCCGCGCGGGGCTCCAGTTTCCCGTGGGAAGGATCCACCGACTGCTGCGAAAGGGCAACTACTGCAGAGCGAGTTGGTGCCGGCGCCCCCGTCTACTTGGCGGCCGTACTCGAGTACCTGGCTGCCGAAGTGCTCGAGCTGGCAGGAAACGCGGCCAGGGACAACAAGAAAACTAGGATCATCCCTCGACACCTGCAGCTGGCCATTCGCAACGACGAGGAGCTCAACAAGCTGCTGTCCGGCGTTACCATCGCGCAAGGAGGTGTCTTGCCCAACATCCAGGCCGTCCTGCTTCCCAAGAAGACCGAGAAGAAGGCGTAAGGCATCCCGCGGCATCCGCTAAAGAAAAACGGTCCTTTTCAGGACCACTCACGACTTGAGTACGGGATACTCTTTTCCGTGCGCCAGTCTTCCGTGTCTCTAAACGCTCTGGTATGTGCATTTCAGTTTCCTTCTAGTTTTTTTGTGGAATGCCGACAGTGTTTCTACTTCGTCACTTAAAGGCATCGAATGCCACCCTTAGGCAGTCTGCCCATGCATATTATGTACGCTGCGTTTAATGCCACATTGTTCCACGTGTACGAATTGCCTCGAGACTTGCTGTCGGGCGCAAAGGCCAGCAATGTTTCTTATTTGAACTCGTAAAACCACTGCTGGACTGCCTCGCTTTGAGAGGAGTTGAAGCTGTTTTTACAAGAGTCTACAATCGCAGCAGCGTTTCCCCGAAACCGGCAGAGGGCAATAAATGTTGTGGACATCCCTCAAAAACAGAAGGCGAAAATTACTCTACAGGTTTTCGTTGCTCAAATCTCTAATCGTGATATTCGCCGATTGCTGAAACATGAAGCCTGTGGTGTCTCCAGAAAAAGGGTTCTCTCTTTCTTGCTTTATTTATTTCATCCGATAGCACCTTAGAAAAGCATATTAGTCTTTTTTTATTTACGCGACAAGAAACACATGAAGAAAAAAATCGTTGTAAGCAAATGCGAATGGAGAACTTGGCGCCATGCAAACTAGCTCAAGAAGACGGAATAAAGAAGTACTCACAGCTTTTGAACTCGTACACTCGAAACAAGTCAGCATCGGAGGGGAAGATTGAGACACGGGAGGATGTCGGCACGCTTTACACATGTCCGAAAAGCATGCCTGATGTGGCCCTGAAGAGGGCCGTTTTTGTGGCTTTGCCTGCCACTTCCAAAGAAGTGACAAGACTTAAGCGCGTTCACCGCGGATGCGACGAGCCAGCTGGATGTCCTTAGGCATGATGGTTACCCGCTTGGCGTGGATGGCACAAAGGTTGGTGTCTTCGAAGAGACCGACCAAGTAGGCCTCGCTGGCCTCCTGCAGGGCCATTACAGCCGAGCTCTGGAAGCGGAGGTCCGTCTTGAAATCTTGCGCGATCTCCCGCACTAGCCTCTGGAAGGGCAGCTTGCGGATGAGCAGCTCAGTCGACTTCTGGTAACGACGAATCTCACGCAGCGCGACCGTGCCCGGCCTGTAGCGATGCGGCTTCTTGACTCCACCGGTTGCAGGAGCACTCTTCCGGGCGGCCTTGGTAGCAAGCTGCTTGCGCGGTGCTTTTCCTCCCGTGCTCTTGCGGGCGGTCTGCTTTGTACGGGCCATTCCGAAAAGTTGGGACAATAAAACGAGAGAGCTAGCAAACAGCAACACACCTCGACTCCTGAGTAGCGACCAACTGCCAGTTGTTGTTGGGGCGCGAGCGGTTGTGCTTCTCCCCGAGGCCTCTCGGCCAATGAGAGAGCTTGTTCATTCTGGATGCTGTTTTGGGCGAGTTTCTTGCGAGGGCCAGCGCGCGTGGCTCTCTAGGATAATATTTCACGATTGAAGCGATCTAAACCTGTAAGGATAGTGTGGAGCCTACGTTAGAGCACAGAATCGAGCAAAAATTAGACTCCCAACCTCGTTATTTTAGAAACGGCGCGGTTATGAACATTCGTTACCTTTGGACGACTTCTCCCACGGCCCGCGCTCGCCCAATCAGCGCGCTTGTTCGTTCTTGGATGCTGTTTTGGGCGATTTTCTTGCGAGGGCCTACGCGCGGGGCTCCGTAAAATAATTTTTTCACGATTGAAGTAACTCAGACTTGTGAAGATATTCTGGAACCTAAATTAGAGAACAGAAGCGAGCAAAAATTAGACTCTCAACTTTGTTATTTTAGAAACGGCACGGTTACAAACATTCGACACCTTCGAAGGGCTTCTCCCGGCGGTTCGCGCTCGCCTCTCTCTCGGCCAATGAGCCGCTCGTTCGCGAATCGCGACGATTTTTTTCAGTCTCGACCGTGCTTACGATTAGAGTGGGTCATGTCCGAAGAAGTGTCCGCTGCCGCGGGGGCCCCGGCCCCTGCTGCCCTCAAGAGCCCCAAAAAGGCTTCCACGAAAGTGTCCAAGGGAAAGGCAAAGGCCGTGCCAACGCATCCCAAGGTGTCTGCAATGGTGACTTCATCCATCAGCGCGCTCAAGGAACGTGGTGGTTCATCTCTGCAAGCCATCAAGAAGTACATGTCTGCCAACTACAAGGTGGATGTCGAGAAGCTGTCTCCTTTCATCCGCAAGTATCTCAAGTCTGCCGTGGCTGCGGGAGCATTGGTGCAGACCAAGGGCAAGGGAGCTACCGGATCGTTCAAGCTGTCAGCCAAGTCCGACAAGCCATCACCTGCTGCCAGGAAGCCCAAGAAGGACACCGGTGCTGCAAAGAAGCGCCCAGCCTCGGCAGCTGCCAGTGCGGCCAGGAAGAAGAAGCCCTTGAGTGCCAAGAAGTCGCCCGCAAAGAGGGCCAAGTCGGCCAAGCCCAAGTCGGCCAAGCCGAAAAAACCAAAGGCAGAGAAGAAGGCTGCAGCACCTAAAAGCCCCAAGAAACCCAAGGCAGCAAAAAAGACCCCTGCCAAGAAGCCGGCTGCAAAGAAGGCTTCTTCCAAGAAATAGGTCTTCTCTTGGATATGCAGAGCAAAACACAAAACGGCCCTCATCAGGGCCATAATTAATTTGCATATCGTGGGATATGCACTTGCGTGGCATGCAGCTCCCGTGTCTCTCGCCACTTCTCTGTTATACTCCCAGCCTCGGTAAGCTGATTTCTGCTTTTTTTCAATGTGCACGAAGCATTCTTGGAATCAACTGTAGACATGCATCTGGTTTGTTCACTGCACAGCTGTTACCAGCATGATTTTTTTCTCTTACATTTAACGAGCCATTTCATTAGCCTTCGGAAAATATATACTTCGGCTACACTAAAAAATTATTTCGGGGCGTTAGAAAGGGAAACGGGTGAAGCCGCAGAGGCCGGCTTCGCGCTCGGGCCGCGATTCCAACGTCCAAGTTCACGCGTGAATAAAAACAAAACTTTTTGTTTCAAAGTAGTCTCTTTTTCCGTACGTCTTGTACACGCACTTCTTTCACGGCAAACAAAATTAGGAGTCTGTGGCTATGTTTATTATTACCGTTTTTAAACTTCCAAACGACCATCCGCGCGTAGCGCGCGAAACCTCGATTTGTCTTTCAAGTAAGCGGTTAGATCGAAATATGAAGGAGAATAATTGCATTTATATTAAAATGCTTGTTCACGACTTTTCAAGAATTTATAAGCTTTCAGAAAATGTACACTTCGGTAACAATAAAAAATTATTTCGATGCGTTAGAAAGGGAAACTTGTGAAGCCGCAGAGGCCGGCTTCGCGATCGGGCCGCGATTCCAACGTCCAAGTTCACGCGAGAATAAAAACAAAACTATTTGTTTCAAAGTAGTCTCTCTTTCCGTACGTCTTGTACACGCACTTCTTTCACGGCAAACAAAATTAGGAGTCTGTGGCTATGTTTATTATTACCGTTTTTAAACTTCCAAACGACCATCCGCGCGTAGCGCGCGAAACCTCGATTTGTCTTTCAAGTAAGCGGTTAGATCGAAATATGAAGGAGAATAATTGCATTTATATTAAAATGCTTGTTCACGACTTTTCAAGAATTTCATAAGCTTTCAGAAAATGTACACTTCGGTAACAATAAAAAATTATTTCGATGCGTTAGAAAGGGAAACTTGTGAAGCCGCAGAGGCCGGCTTCGCGATCGGGCCGCGATTCCAACGTCCAAGTTCACGCGAGAATAAAAACAAAACTATTTGTTTCAAAGTAGTCTCTCTTTCCGTACGTCTTGTACACGCACTTCTTTCACGGCAAACAAAATTAGGAGTCTGTGGCTATGTTTATTATTACCGTTTTTAAACTTCCAAACGACCATCCGCGCGTAGCGCGCGAAACCTCGATTTGTCTTTCAAGTAAGCGGTTAGATCGAAATATGAAGGAGAATAATTGCATTTATATTAAAATGCTTGTTCACGACTTTTCAAGAATTTATAAGCTTTCAGAAAATGTACACTTCGGTAACAATAAAAAATTATTTCGATGCGTTAGAAAGGGAAACTTGTGAAGCCGCAGAGGCCGGCTTCGCGATCGGGCCGCGATTCCAACGTCCAAGTTCACGCGAGAATAAAAACAAAACTATTTGTTTCAAAGTAGTCTCTCTTTCCGTACGTCTTGTACACGCACTTCTTTCACGGCAAACAAAATTAGGAGTCTGTGGCTATGTTTATTATTACCGTTTTTAAACTTCCAAACGACCATCCGCGCGTAGCGCGCGAAACCTCGATTTGTCTTTCAAGTAAGCGGTTAGATCGAAATATGAAGGAGAATAATTGCATTTATATTAAAATGCTTGTTCACGCCTTTTCAAGAATTTCATAAGCTTTCAGAAAATGTACACTTCGGTAACAATAAAAAATTATTTCGATGCGTTAGAAAGGGAAACTTGTGAAGCCGCAGAGGCCGGCTTCGCGATCGGGCCGCGATTCCAACGTCCAAGTTCACGCGAGAATAAAAACAAAACTATTTGTTTCAAAGTAGTCTCTCTTTCCGTACGTCTTGTACACGCACTTCTTTCACGGCAAACAAAATTAGGAGTCTGTGGCTATGTTTATTATTACCGTTTTTAAACTTCCAAACGACCATCCGCGCGTAGCGCGCGAAACCTCGATTTGTCTTTCAAGTAAGCGGTTAGATCGAAATATGAAGGAGAATAATTGCATTTATATTAAAATGCTTGTTCACGACTTTTCAAGAATTTATAAGCTTTCAGAAAATGTACACTTCGGTAACAATAAAAAATTATTTCGATGCGTTAGAAAGGGAAACTTGTGAAGCCGCAGAGGCCGGCTTCGCGATCGGGCCGCGATTCCAACGTCCAAGTTCACGCGAGAATAAAAACAAAACTATTTGTTTCAAAGTAGTCTCTCTTTCCGTACGTCTTGTACACGCACTTCTTTCACGGCAAACAAAATTAGGAGTCTGTGGCTATGTTTATTATTACCGTTTTTAAACTTCCAAACGACCATCCGCGCGTAGCGCGCGAAACCTCGATTTGTCTTTCAAGTAAGCGGTTAGATCGAAATATGAAGGAGAATAATTGCATTTATATTAAAATGCTTGTTCACGACTTTTCAAGAATTTATAAGCTTTCAGAAAATGTACACTTCGGTAACAATAAAAAATTATTTCGATGCGTTAGAAAGGGAAACTTGTGAAGCCGCAGAGGCCGGCTTCGCGATCGGGCCGCGATTCCAACGTCCAAGTTCACGCGAGAATAAAAACAAAACTATTTGTTTCAAAGTAGTCTCTCTTTCCGTACGTCTTGTACACGCACTTCTTTCACGGCAAACAAAATTAGGAGTCTGTGGCTATGTTTATTATTACCGTTTTTAAACTTCCAAACGACCATCCGCGCGTAGCGCGCGAAACCTCGATTTGTCTTTCAAGTAAGCGGTTAGATCGAAATATGAAGGAGAATAATTGCATTTATATTAAAATGCTTGTTCACGACTTTTCAAGAATTTCATAAGCTTTCAGAAAATGTACACTTCGGTAACAATAAAAAATTATTTCGATGCGTTAGAAAGGGAAACTTGTGAAGCCGCAGAGGCCGGCTTCGCGATCGGGCCGCGATTCCAACGTCCAAGTTCACGCGAGAATAAAAACAAAACTATTTGTTTCAAAGTAGTCTCTCTTTCCGTACGTCTTGTACACGCACTTCTTTCACGGCAAACAAAATTAGGAGTCTGTGGCTATGTTTATTATTACCGTTTTTAAACTTCCAAACGACCATCCGCGCGTAGCGCGCGAAACCTCGATTTGTCTTTCAAGTAAGCGGTTAGATCGAAATATGAAGGAGAATAATTGCATTTATATTAAAATGCTTGTTCACGACTTTTCAAGAATTTCATAAGCTTTCAGAAAATGTACACTTCGGTAACAATAAAAAATTATTTCGATGCGTTAGAAAGGGAAACTTGTGAAGCCGCAGAGGCCGGCTTCGCGATCGGGCCGCGATTCCAACGTCCAAGTTCACGCGAGAATAAAAACAAAACTATTTGTTTCAAAGTAGTCTCTCTTTCCGTACGTCTTGTACACGCACTTCTTTCACGGCAAACAAAATTAGGAGTCTGTGGCTATGTTTATTATTACCGTTTTTAAACTTCCAAACGACCATCCGCGCGTAGCGCGCGAAACCTCGATTTGTCTTTCAAGTAAGCGGTTAGATCGAAATATGAAGGAGAATAATTGCATTTATATTAAAATGCTTGTTCACGACTTTTCAAGAATTTATAAGCTTTCAGAAAATGTACACTTCGGTAACAATAAAAAATTATTTCGATGCGTTAGAAAGGGAAACTTGTGAAGCCGCAGAGGCCGGCTTCGCGATCGGGCCGCGATTCCAACGTCCAAGTTCACGCGAGAATAAAAACAAAACTATTTGTTTCAAAGTAGTCTCTCTTTCCGTACGTCTTGTACACGCACTTCTTTCACGGCAAACAAAATTAGGAGTCTGTGGCTATGTTTATTATTACCGTTTTTAAACTTCCAAACGACCATCCGCGCGTAGCGCGCGAAACCTCGATTTGTCTTTCAAGTAAGCGGTTAGATCGAAATATGAAGGAGAATAATTGCATTTATATTAAAATGCTTGTTCACGACTTTTCAAGAATTTATAAGCTTTCAGAAAATGTACACTTCGGTAACAATAAAAAATTATTTCGATGCGTTAGAAAGGGAAACTTGTGAAGCCGCAGAGGCCGGCTTCGCGATCGGGCCGCGATTCCAACGTCCAAGTTCACGCGAGAATAAAAACAAAACTATTTGTTTCAAAGTAGTCTCTCTTTCCGTACGTCTTGTACACGCACTTCTTTCACGGCAAACAAAATTAGGAGTCTGTGGCTATGTTTATTATTACCGTTTTTAAACTTCCAAACGACCATCCGCGCGTAGCGCGCGAAACCTCGATTTGTCTTTCAAGTAAGCGGTTAGATCGAAATATGAAGGAGAATAATTGCATTTATATTAAAATGCTTGTTCACGACTTTTCAAGAATTTCATAAGCTTTCAGAAAATGTACACTTCGGTAACAATAAAAAATTATTTCGATGCGTTAGAAAGGGAAACTTGTGAAGCCGCAGAGGCCGGCTTCGCGATCGGGCCGCGATTCCAACGTCCAAGTTCACGCGAGAATAAAAACAAAACTATTTGTTTCAAAGTAGTCTCTCTTTCCGTACGTCTTGTACACGCACTTCTTTCACGGCAAACAAAATTAGGAGTCTGTGGCTATGTTTATTATTACCGTTTTTAAACTTCCAAACGACCATCCGCGCGTAGCGCGCGAAACCTCGATTTGTCTTTCAAGTAAGCGGTTAGATCGAAATATGAAGGAGAATAATTGCATTTATATTAAAATGCTTGTTCACGACTTTTCAAGAATTTTATAAGCTTTCAGAAAATGTACACTTCGGTAACAATAAAAAATTATTTCGATGCGTTAGAAAGGGAAACTTGTGAAGCCGCAGAGGCCGGCTTCGCGATCGGGCCGCGATTCCAACGTCCAAGTTCACGCGAGAATAAAAACAAAACTATTTGTTTCAAAGTAGTCTCTCTTTCCGTACGTCTTGTACACGCACTTCTTTCACGGCAAACAAAATTAGGAGTCTGTGGCTATGTTTATTATTACCGTTTTTAAACTTCCAAACGACCATCCGCGCGTAGCGCGCGAAACCTCGATTTGTCTTTCAAGTAAGCGGTTAGATCGAAATATGAAGGAGAATAATTGCATTTATATTAAAATGCTTGTTCACGACTTTTCAAGAATTTTATAAGCTTTCAGAAAATGTACACTTCGGTAACAATAAAAAATTATTTCGATGCGTTAGAAAGGGAAACTTGTGAAGCCGCAGAGGCCGGCTTCGCGATCGGGCCGCGATTCCAACGTCCAAGTTCACGCGAGAATAAAAACAAAACTATTTGTTTCAAAGTAGTCTCTCTTTCCGTACGTCTTGTACACGCACTTCTTTCACGGCAAACAAAATTAGGAGTCTGTGGCTATGTTTATTATTACCGTTTTTAAACTTCCAAACGACCATCCGCGCGTAGCGCGCGAAACCTCGATTTGTCTTTCAAGTAAGCGGTTAGATCGAAATATGAAGGAGAATAATTGCATTTATATTAAAATGCTTGTTCACGACTTTTCAAGAATTTCATAAGCTTTCAGAAAATGTACACTTCGGTAACAATAAAAAATTATTTCGATGCGTTAGAAAGGGAAACTTGTGAAGCCGCAGAGGCCGGCTTCGCGATCGGGCCGCGATTCCAACGTCCAAGTTCACGCGAGAATAAAAACAAAACTATTTGTTTCAAAGTAGTCTCTCTTTCCGTACGTCTTGTACACGCACTTCTTTCACGGCAAACAAAATTAGGAGTCTGTGGCTATGTTTATTATTACCGTTTTTAAACTTCCAAACGACCATCCGCGCGTAGCGCGCGAAACCTCGATTTGTCTTTCAAGTAAGCGGTTAGATCGAAATATGAAGGAGAATAATTGCATTTATATTAAAATGCTTGTTCACGACTTTTCAAGAATTTCATAAGCTTTCAGAAAATGTACACTTCGGTAACAATAAAAAATTATTTCGATGCGTTAGAAAGGGAAACTTGTGAAGCCGCAGAGGCCGGCTTCGCGATCGGGCCGCGATTCCAACGTCCAAGTTCACGCGAGAATAAAAACAAAACTATTTGTTTCAAAGTAGTCTCTCTTTCCGTACGTCTTGTACACGCACTTCTTTCACGGCAAACAAAATTAGGAGTCTGTGGCTATGTTTATTATTACCGTTTTTAAACTTCCAAACGACCATCCGCGCGTAGCGCGCGAAACCTCGATTTGTCTTTCAAGTAAGCGGTTAGATCGAAATATGAAGGAGAATAATTGCATTTATATTAAAATGCTTGTTCACGACTTTTCAAGAATTTCATAAGCTTTCAGAAAATGTACACTTCGGTAACAATAAAAAATTATTTCGATGCGTTAGAAAGGGAAACTTGTGAAGCCGCAGAGGCCGGCTTCGCGATCGGGCCGCGATTCCAACGTCCAAGTTCACGCGAGAATAAAAACAAAACTATTTGTTTCAAAGTAGTCTCTCTTTCCGTACGTCTTGTACACGCACTTCTTTCACGGCAAACAAAATTAGGAGTCTGTGGCTATGTTTATTATTACCGTTTTTAAACTTCCAAACGACCATCCGCGCGTAGCGCGCGAAACCTCGATTTGTCTTTCAAGTAAGCGGTTAGATCGAAATATGAAGGAGAATAATTGCATTTATATTAAAATGCTTGTTCACGACTTTTCAAGAATTTCATAAGCTTTCAGAAAATGTACACTTCGGTAACAATAAAAAATTATTTCAATGCGTTAGAAAGGGAAACTTGTGAAGCCGCAGAGGCCGGCTTCGCGATCGGGCCGCGATTCCAACGTCCAAGTTCACGCGAGAATAAAAACAAAACTATTTGTTTCAAAGTAGTCTCTCTTTCCGTACGTCTTGTACACGCACTTCTTTCACGGCAAACAAAATTAGGAGTCTGTAGCATTGTTTATTATTACCGTTTTTAAACTTCCAAACGACCAACCGCGCGTAGCGCGCAAAACCTCGATTTGTCTTTCAAGTAAGCGGTTAGATCGAAATATGAAGGAGAATAATTGCATTTATATTAAAATGCTTGTTCACGACTTTTCAAGAATTTATAAGCTTTCAGAAAATGTACACGTCGGTAACAATAAAAAATTATTTCGATGCGTTAGAAAGGGAAACTTGTGAAGCCGCGGAGGCCGGCTTCGCGATCGGGCCGCGATTCCAACGTCCAAGTTCACGCGTGAATAAAAACAAAACTTTTTGTTTCAAAGTAGTCTCTCTTTCCGTACGTCTTGTACACGCACTTCTTTCACGGCAAACAAAATTAGGAGTCTGTAGCATTGCTTATTATTACCGTTTTTAACCGTGCAATCAACCAGCAGGCCACGGTGCGGACCACCGAGTTCTCACTTCCAAGTAAGCTGTTTTTTCTAAATATGAAAGAGACGAATTGCATTTATATTAAAATGCTTGTTCACGACGTTTCAAGAATTTTATAAGCTTCCAGAAAATGTACACTTCGGTAAAAATAAAAAATTATTTCGGTGCGTTAGAAAGGAAAACTTGTGAAGCCGCAGGGGCCGGCTTCGCGATCGGGCCGCGATTCCAACGTCCAAGTTCACGCGTAGAATAAAAACAAAACTTTTTGTTTCAAAGTAGTCTCTCTTTCCGTACGACTTATACACGCACTTTTCTCACGGCAAACAAAATTAGGAGTCTGTGGCTTTGTTTATTATTACCGTTCTTAACCGTGCAATCAACCAGCAGGCCACGGTGCGGAACACCGAGTTCTCACTTCCAAGTAAGCTGTTTTTTCTAAATATGAAAGAGACGAATTGCATTTATATTAAAATGCTTTTTACGCCTGAGGAGAAATGTTGTTAGCTTTTAGAAAATACATGAATCCGTACAAACGGACACAACCCTCCAAACAGCACAAAAAAGTAGCAAGAACAAAAACTTAGAATGCCATCAGCACTCCGTGTTCCCAGGTGGTCACCCTCCCAAGTACTGACGGAGCCCGATGCTGCTTAGCTTCGGTGATCGGACGAGAACCGGCGTATTCAGCATGGTATGGCCGATGGCAGGTATGAGCGCAATGAATGTTAGACTGTTGCCTGAGTTGCGTGGGAAGATATGTACAATTAACACACGGCTGTTGCGCACAAAATGGTAGAGATCCGCGGCAAAACAACACTCGTAACAAAAGAGGAATCACTCACCCAAAGCAGTGCATGTTTTCACGAATACAGAGACACGGGAGGGAGGTGTTGGGATCGAATGCCGTTTCCAAGATAGATCCGTACTGGTTTGGCCCTGAAAAGGGCCGTTTTTGATGGGTGTCCGACGAGCCCCGGGGAGACGGCTGCACCACTTAACCCCCGAAACCATAGAGCGTACGGCCTTGCCTCTTGAGCGCGTACACCACATCCATGGCCGTCACGGTCTTCCTCTTGGCGTGCTCTGTGTAGGTGACGGCATCGCGAATGACGTTCTCCAGGAAGACCTTGAGGACGCCGCGGGTCTCTTCGTAGATGAGGCCCGAAATGCGCTTGACACCACCGCGGCGGGCTAGGCGACGGATTGCAGGCTTGGTGATCCCCTGGATGTTATCGCGAAGAACCTTGCGATGGCGTTTGGCACCACCCTTGCCCAGGCCCTTGCCGCCCTTGCCTCTTCCAGACATGTTTGCTGCAAAAACAGGGACACGACGAAAAAACACGACCGCACCGTTCGCCTACTTCAAGAGAGACTGGCGGCAATGCTCTACGGGGCCGCCAAAGTGAACCCGCGACGGCCTCCTCCTCTCCCGCCAACGAATGGGAGCATTCCCGCGGGGCGGCAGCTTCGTTCTGTGGCCGACAGGTGGCTGCGCACTAGAAGGAAGCGTGTGTTGATGAAATGCATGGCTTTAGCAAAGCATAGGCATTAAAAACCTGGCCCATTTTTAGTCTTCATAGTTGCATGTACGAAACATTTTTTTTTCTAGGTTCCAGGAGATATATATTTTAGAGGGATTAAGGTTCGTTTTCGTTAAGTAAAGAGGAAAGACATGTCACTCCGGAGTACTCAGCTTCGCGCCGATGCAGCTAGTCGAAGGCCCGTTTTCACATGAGACTAAAAAAAAGTTTTATAAACGTCGAAGCAACCTGTTTATCGGAACTTGTACAAGACGCACTCTTCTCACGGCACACAAAAATTAAAGCTTCTTATCACTGCCGTTTTGAAGTGTGCAGTGCAATTCAGCGCCATGGTGAGCCGGGTTGACAGCAAGTTGGGTCACCCAAGAACACAGTTTAATCAAAATGTTCACTTATACAAACGTGTCCAGTTTTAAGTGCTTATTACACGTGATGAAGTCTTTTTGGCTGGCAGAAAATGTAATACTCGAAAGCTTTTTAACAAGCCTTCGGTCTGTTAAGGAGCAAAACGTGCCACCCGAAAACGGCCAGTTTGTGCCGCTGTCGCAAATCGTGCAAAAAAATAAATAAATAAAGTACTAGAAACGGAGCAATTTCTTTATTTCAACTTGCAGGTACAAGCACTCGACTTATGGCAGACACTTTTTCAAGTTTCTAGCCGTCTTCACTTTTTCAAGCAATGAAAACGACCCACTATTCGAGTTGATACCAAGCGTGAAGTGACAACACAAATAAACAACTTTCCCAAGCCAAACGGGATAAGAGCACTCGAATTTAAAAGCAAGTTATTTAAAACAACCGTGGCTCTAAAAGCAAAAACGAATCGGCTGCATCTGGAAATCACAACACTTTGGAGAATGGGCTGCCAGAGGCTCAAAACCACGCGAAAATCTTCTACATACGCGAGCGATGTACAATATTTAAGGTCACTCGTGCCCCCAAAATGAATAGAATACGCTTTTTTTTTTTCTTCACTGAAACGAAAACAAAATAAACACCATCCGACTGTGACTACAAGAAGCCAATTTCGACTGCACAACAAGAAAAAAAAAAAGAAAGAAATGACCTATTATATGCACACAGGCGCGATGCAGATTCTCAAGCACTGGGTACTCACATATTTCTTGAAAAGAGACACGGGAGTTGGAAGTCATCGAGAGACGGCCGTTTTGCAGGGATGAGTATGGCCCTCAAAAGGGCCGTTTGTGTCAGTCGGCAGATACCGGGGGAAGCTCCTGGTTGTTACTTGGAACTGGTGTACTTGGTGACAGCCTTGGTGCCCTCGGACACCGCATGCTTTGCCAGTTCACCCGGCAGCAGGAGCCTCACAGCTGTCTGGATCTCCCGACTCGTGATGGTCGAGCGCTTGTTGTAGTGAGCCAGCCGAGACGACTCTGCTGCGATGCGCTCGAAGATGTCGTTCACGAAGCTGTTCATGATCGACATGGCTTTGCTGGACACTCCGGTGTCGGGGTGGACCTGTTTGAGCACCTTGTAGATGTAGATGCTGAAGCTCTCCTTCCTCCTGCGCCTCTTCTTCTTCTTGTCGGTGGCACGCACATTTTTCTGTGCCTTGCCCGCCTTCTTCACTGCTTTTCCGCTCGGTTGGGGGGGCATCCTCGCGCGACTTGTCTTCGAGAGAAGATCGACGTTGACGCTGGCAAAATGATGGCGAAACAACAACTGGGGCAACCTGAAAAGTTGACCACCTACCTGGTGTTTTATAAGTTTCTACAGCATTCTGAAAAATGTGCTCCGATTGGCCAGCATTCTAGAGCGCGGGAAACAGCGCGCTGTGATTGGGTTGTGCCCAAAAGAGAGCTTCGCGATTGGTTGCTGCGCGAACCAATGAGGAAGCAGTTGCAACTTTTGGGAGAGGGAATTGGGAGAGGAGTGGTGTAAAGAAGAGGCAGTGGAAGGCGAAAACTGCTCTTGCAGCGCCCCCCAAGCGGAGAGGAATGGCACTTGCTTTGATTTCCTGCTTCTCAATGCTCTGACTCCCTCAGTCACTCACTTTCAGACAACTTTTGAGGAATTTTAGGAGGTACCGAAGTGAGTAGACGTGTTTTCCAGAATAGCTAACAATAATTAAAGTTTAGCTAATCAGGTTAATTAGCTGCCTTAACGAGGCAGCCAGCTAGCCTTAAATTAGTAAAGTAATATAATTTCTCGACCCCAGCACAACCCCCCCCGCCACCCCTCCATGGAGGGGCCCAGGTAAAGGGTTCCCGAGCCCCAGGGCAGAGGACCCGAACCTTTTTATTTTTTAACCTAACCTTTCCCCCTGCCCCTCCTACGGGAGGGGCAAATCCAGCCCCTAGAATGGACGGCCTTAAAGAGCCCCCCCCGTACAACACAAGGAGAGCCCTCAAAGACCGCGAAAAAACCGCGGCCGTCGATGCCATCCTGCTGGACTCAATTGCCAGCCAGGCCCTTGAAAGGGATGTAGCGATGGCAGAAGCGTCAACTCAAAACCACGAGGAGTCATCCACACAAAGGATCACCCTCGTGGAGCCTCCCTCCATCTACCCGGATCTATCCGGCATCAACAATGGCGGCCAAACGCCCCCGAGCCTCCAAGATGGAGAGCCAGTAATTGGCATCTCCCCCGAACCCCAAGAAGGTGAGCCTGCAACACACCCCTCACCCGTTTCGCAGAGCAAGCCGTGCGGCCCACAAGCGAAAGACGACAGCCCCCTCTCCCCTGACAGCCAGGAGACGACGTCGTCCCACTCACCCTCCCCAACACCTCGATCAGAGAACGAGGAGGAAAGCGACTCACCCCCCCCCAACCACGACAACTACGAGAGCGAGGAGGAGACCGACAGCGTCATCCACACCCTCCCAGTTGAAAACAGCTTCGCCCTCCTCTCCCCTTCCAAAGACAAGGCCCCCAGTCCGCAGGACAAGGCCGATCACATGCCAACCAGTGACGTAAAAGAGACTACACACGACAAGGCCGGCGGCCAACAGAGCAAGGCCTCGACCACAGTCAATGACAGCGCCACTGAAGCCGAAGATGGCCCAGGAACTGTGCTCTTCCGACCGGCTGGCCAGGCGAGTTTTACCATCAATAACCGCCTGCGCATAGCCAGCTATGCACAAAACATTGCACCAGGAAAACTGAAGGCCGTCCGCTTCAACCTGGCAAGAAACATCCTTGCAATTGACACCGACGACGCGGCCACCAGACGCACTCTCCTCGGAACTCAAAAACTGGGAGAGATGGAAGTCGTGGCGTTCTCCCCCCCTCCAATTACTCAGGAACGCGGGACTATCTATGGTCTAAACCCCAGAGATGCCGACGCGTTTCTGAGGAGGGGACTGACATCGCCAACCTCCCCCATCGTGCACCTGCGGAGGTTCGACGGAGGAAAGGGCGCAGAGATCTGCTTCGACGGACCTCTTCCGAGGTTCGTCGATCTCTTCAACGTGCGATTCTTCGTTAGGCCCCTAAAGGTGCGTCCCACGCAATGCACGCAGTGTGGGAGACTTGGGCACGTACGATCTGCGTGTACCATGCCCACTGCGTGCCCCACTTGCCCAGAAAAGCACGCCCAAGGAGAGTGTCCGCGCGCGCAATACCCCAAGTGTCCGAACTGTGGATACCTTCACCGCGCCACCGACAAGAGATGCCCAGCCTACCAACGGGCCAAGCTGGAAGAAACAATTGTCCGCGGCACGGGCTGCACAAGACCGGAGGCCCGAAAGCACGCCGTGGCCTTCGCTGTTGAACAAAAACGTCGGCCAAATCCTCAACGACGACGGGAGGAATGCGGGATAATCAACCCCCCACCGCCTCAGGCGCCACGCCCACTGACATGTGCGGCGTGGATGAACCCGACTCTCACGACGTTTCTCCTCACCCGCCAGACTAGCGAAGAGTCACGACGTGATTTCCCTCGCCTTGAGGATTCAAACCCCCATGCAGCCCCACCCGCCCCCTTCCAGCGCGGCCCCGCGAGAGCAGCGGCACAGGGAGCAACCCCACAGCCTACAGGGAGTGCAGCAAACACAGCCTCTGACACGAGCCAACAGCCAACAGGGACTCAGCCTACAGCCTCTGACCGGGACCAACAGCCGACATGGAGACCGCCTCGGAGCGCCGCGCCCGCCGCACCCCACGAACCTCGCCGACAGCCTGCAGGCAACGAGGAAAACAACGCAGCCAGTGACATGGACCAACGAGATCAACGAGATCGGCCGACGGAGCAAAACAAACAGACCCGCCCGAAGGAGAGGAGGGACAACCAGCGCAAGGAGCAGGAAGGTCCCAAGAACCCCCCGCCCTACAAAGAGACATTCGGACCTGCCAACCTCTCGAAACGACAGCGAAAGCGCCAGCGGCAAGCAGAGAGACACCAGAACAACAGCGCTGCAGCGGCCTTGACCGAGAGAGAAGACCAAAACAAACAGCGGCGAGGGCAATCAACTTCTCCTCCCCTCGAAGAGCAGGACACTCTGCGAAGAGCGCACCCTCCTCTCCCCACGGCAGGCGCGACAAGCGCCGCGCAACTCGCCCATCTGCACCAGCGAGCCCAACAGCCCCTTCCTCCCCCCCCACAAGCAGCGTGGAATGGCCCCTCTCTCCCCCACGACTCCGTCTGGTCCGGCGGTGGCCTCCTTCCCCCCACTAACGGCGCTCCTCCGCCACCTTTCCCTCTCCCCCCAGCAGCTGCAGAAGTCGGGGATTCCCCTCGGCGCGACGGGCCACGCCCCCCCGCTCATCCCCTCGAGCAGCTTCTCTGCGTCACTCTCCAACAGGTCGATTGTCTCCTCCGGATGCTCGGCCATGCACTCCGCGATTACGCGCACCTTCAGACGGGGCTCCCGTCTGACTCTCCTGTTCTGACACTCTTCAGGCACCACAACTTCCCCCCGCCTGACCAGAATGCCAGCACGGCCTAAAAGAAGAAAGGGGACGAGTGTTCAGGCTTCCAGCTGTCCCTCGATTCTGCAGTGGAACATCAACGGACTCCGCGGACGGCTCCCTCACGTAAGGGACGAACTCTCACGCAGGCCTTACGACGTGCTTCTGATCCAAGAGCCCAAGGCAGAGGTGGCAGATTTGAACATCTCGGGCTACACGTTGCACTCCTGCTGTGGAGCCAAGGCGCATCCCTGGGCCGTCCTCTACGTGAAAAACTCGGTGTCCCACTGCGGAATCGACACGAGGGCCTACTGCTCAGCGAGGGCTGAGATCGTCGGTGTCCGCATCAGAAGGGGTGAGCACGAATTCTCTGTATTCTCGTGTTATGTCCACCCCGTCGGACAGTGGCGGTCGTCCGTACTCGCGACTATAAGAGCCAGGGAGACTGGACACATCATTCTCGGGGGTGACTTTAATTCGCATAACGAGTTGTGGGGGGACAAGCGGACCGACGCGAGGGGTAGGAGCCTTCAGTGCACCCTAGACCGCACCGACATGGCTCACTGCGGGACGGGAGCCCCGACGTTTTTAAGGCCGGGAGTTGAGAGTAGCGTCCTCGATTTAACGATCTGCACGGCGAGCCTCCCACTCACAGGTGTACCTCAAACACAACCAGACGGCTGGGGGAGCGATCACACCCCGATTCTCGTGGGCCCCGCCCCCAAACCAGCCGTCAAGTTCTGCAAGGTTGTACACTGGGACCGCTATCGAGCGATCTTGCGCCGCCTCGAAACTCTCGGAAAACCCTTAACAGACGAAACGATCGCCCAAGCCCTAAAGGGAGCCACGCAAACGGTGCGTGTCCCGGTGAAGCGCCCTAACCCGGACCTCCGATGGTTGCAGCTACGAGCCAAGCGCCGGCAGGCTCAGAGGAGAGCAAATCGGACCGGCCTGCACGTGGACACTTTGGGGTTCCGACGCTTCGATGCGCTCTTTAAAAGGCATGCTAAGCGTCTGAGCAGAGAACAATGGGACCTCAAATGTGACTCCTTCGTCGGACCCCGAGGAGCAGCCGAGGCGTGGAGAATGGCGCGGGTCCTGGCCAATCGGTCAGGACCAAAACATCCCCTTAAAGGACTAGCCATTAGCCTCGGCATCTCCTATGCCGACATGCTGGAAAGGCTGGCGGACACGCTGCTTAGCGCCCCCCCTCCTCCCCCAGCGCGAAGACCCCCCTATGGCTGGAAGGGCTGGTTGCCTGTTAGAGCTCCTAAGATGACAGTTGGCCAAGAGGACTTCACATTGCACGAGTTAGACCGCGCCCTGGCAGGCCTCTCGCGGAAGAAGACGGCCCCCGGAGCGGACGGCGTCACTAACGCAGCACTCAGAAATCTCGACAAGAGCAGTCGCCCAGCCCTCCTCGAGCTCCTAAATAAGGCGTGGCGAGACGCGGATATACCGCCGTCCTGGCGATCGGCCGTTGTCGTGCCTATTAAAAAGCCCAACAAGCCAGCTACTCAATTCAGCTCCTACAGGCCCATCGCACTCACTTCGTGCGTTGGGAAGCTTCTTGAGCGACTCGTGCAGCGACGACTCGAGCACCATCTCGAGTCTGTCGGTGCCTTTCACGAGAACACCTGTGGCTTCCGAAAAAACCGATGCACGGCCGATGCCATTGCAGAAATTGCCACGCTGCTCGAGGAGGGAAAAGCACTTAGCAGGACGACCGGAGTCGTCCTACTTGACATATCTAAAGCTTTTGACGCCGTCAAACACTCCGCGATCATAAAAGCACTTAAGCAGCTTGGAGTTTGGGGCCGTCCACTCAAGTACGTGAGAGCCTACCTGTCGGGCAGGACTGCTCAGGTCCGCTCCTCTGGCCTTCTGAGCACCTCGCGAACGATCGGTCAGGGAGTTCCCCAGGGCGGAGTGCTATCCCCCCTCCTTTTCAACGTTGCCCTAGCCGCCCTCCCCCAAGCAATTGGAATAGGAACCAAAGGAGTAATACAACCAGGAATCGCTATCTACGCGGACGACATTGCAATATGGGTCACTGGCCGAGGTTGGAACAGAGAGGCAATCAAAACAGTTCTACAACGAGCAGTAACAAACACAGAATTCTACCTAACTCGCCTCGGCCTAACACTCTCCGCGGCAAAATCAGTAGTTCCTATGCAGTGCGCGACATCAGACTTACAAATTCGCAATGACAATTCGAGCAGGCGGAACAACAATTCCAATTCAAAAACATGCGACCTACCTTGGCGCGACGCTGGACAGGGGGCCCACATGGAGCCCCGCAGTCCGCGACGTTATCCAAAAAATGAAGCGTCACACAAACGTAATCCGAATGCTCGCGGGAACACGACGCGGAGCATCGCAAGCTATGCTGATCACTTTGTACAAGGGACTTATCCTCTCACGTGCCCTTTACGCCCTGCCACTACTCAAACTCTCCCCCACACACTGGGCACAATTGGAGATGGCACAACGCACTGCACTCAGGGTATGTCTCGGTGTACCACGAAGCGCAAACTCACGGCACACACTAAATGAGACAGGGGTCACAACGGTGAGATTGGCAGCCGACGAGCGAGCGATGAGGCACCTTATTCGGTTGGGCAACACGCACACCACAGGGCTACCAGAGCGAATCTGGGGACGCACTCGATCGCACCTCTCTACACTTGCCAGAGAACTACACAGACTGGCAGGCAGCCCTGGCCCGAACCCAAGACCGCCGCCGCCGAGCGAGCCACCACCACTCCGTGTCGAACTTGATGCCGGCCTCGGGGCCCCGAAGAAAACACTGCCACCATCGGTTGCAAAACAACTTGCAGAGTGGTGCCTGGATGGACGATTCCGGGGCTGGGCGAGGTGCTACACGGATGGGTCTGTCGACCCCGACGCACGCACGGCCACTGCGGCTGCGGTTGCAGCAGATCTTGGATTCAGCGCGGCGGAGCGCCTTTCCTTCTTCTCGTCTTCGACGACGGCCGAGCTTGCGGCCCTGCGCCTCGCGCTGGACACGGCTGAAGCGGAGAGCCCTCCTGGAAATCTGGTTATCCTGAGCGATTCCAAGGCGGCGCTGACCCAGCTGGCCAACCTCGAGCGAGCACCGCCGCTCGCGCGAGAGGTGGGGAACTCGGCGATACTGATGCAGCGCCGAGGCTGGACCCTTGCTTTTCAGTGGCTCCCTTCCCACTGCGGCATAGGCGGAAATGAAGCAGCGGACCGCCTGGCTGCCACCGCCCAGCGGGATGAAGCTTTCCCCACGTCCAGCGTGGCTCCATTTTCGGACGCACGCCTCCTGGTTTCGCGGTCCATCCGCCTCCGCCATCCAGAACTCGAGCACGGCCCCTTGCCGCCCAGACTCCCGAGGAACCTGCCAAGAAAGGTTGCGGCAGCAATGCACCGACTCCGCACGAACAGTGCCTTCACCCCGGCTTACCTGGCCCGCTGGAGAGGACACCGAGACTGCCCCTGCCCGCTCTGCCGAGAGGCAGATGCTGACGATCGGCATCTTGTAATGCGATGTCTCCGCTTCGCCCGCGAGCGCACGGAGCTGCAGCGAACTTACTCCGCCCTGGGACGCACCATGGACACCTGGGAGGACGTCGTCAGACCGAGGGGACCTGCGGCGGAGGTGGCGATTAGGGCCCTTGCAAAATACCTGGTCCAAACACACCTGATCGATATAATTTAACCCCCCGACGAGCTCGGGAAACTGGAAGTTCGGGGCACTCGGCCGCACGGATCGAACTGACCGCGACCGAGCGCCTCGGGACCCCGCTGCCGACTGACCCCTGATTGGCCGGCGCGCTCCCCAACCGCGCGAGGCGGGCGCTGCGGCGGCCGCTATTGGCCGGTACCCATTTGGCAACACGGCTGCTGAATCTTTCTCGTTGGTGGCGCGCGCGCTAAAGGCAAGAGGCAAACCACCGTTAGGAGGATGATTCACCAGTTGTAACAAAGTAGATTGAAATTTATTTACCTGGTTTCAGCGGCCCAACAGCTGACAAGCCCCTGCTTCGCGCGGACCGAACGAACAAGGAGCGAGCAGACGACACTGACTCTCTCACCCCTGCGCCGCGCGCGCGTGGCACGGGGGGCTACCGCTTCGGCGGGGCGAGTGGTGTC
Organism: Ixodes persulcatus; assembly: GCA_013358835.2. Classification (NCBI taxonomy): domain Eukaryota; kingdom Metazoa; phylum Arthropoda; class Arachnida; order Ixodida; family Ixodidae; genus Ixodes; species Ixodes persulcatus. The sequence continues at coordinate 16,469 of JABSTQ010006266.1, read as the reverse complement.
CTTCTCCTCCGCTAGGTTTGGACGGCGCTGCGGGCGAAACCCGGCGCCTCCACTGCCTCTCCTTAACACCACTCCTCTCCACATCACGTGACATTCTCTCCGCGCTGCTGCATGCGATGTGTCACTCGCGTCTTTCAAGCCCGGATACCGCTCGAGACGCTTCGCCGCCGGAATGTCCTAGTCGTTCGCTGTCGACCTCGACGGCGCCGCGACCTTCCCGGACGGCTGGCTTCTTGCGGCCGCCTCGGGGCACGATCGCCTGATGCTCCGGACCTCCCGGCGAACATACCATTTGGATTAATACCAAACTTCAGGTATTTCTTCATTTCTCTCCGCGGAAACGTTTGTCTCCGCGTTCTGCTCCCCGGTCCGTCGCGTTGACTTCGTTCTCGCGCCGGACTCTTCGCTCGCAGAGCCCTTGTACTGCGAGCGGAGATAACTGACCTCTCACCTCGATGCGTTCCCGCGTATCGATGGCCTGACTCATAGGAGCACCGGCTTTTCTGAATAAGGAAGGTCGGGCGCTGTAGGGCGACCCACGCGCTTCGACTAGCTCGGGCACGGGGGCCGCCCTGCACCACATTGCTACCGTGATTGACACTTCGATCGCGGTGCAAAACTCAGGGGAAATTACCCCACCTGGCCACAATTTTTTATCACTCCGGCCACCTTTTCTGATTCGGTACTAATTCGGCTTAATCGTAGGTTTGTGTCACAGGACTCCTGGTTGGTGCTTGGGAACGGTGTATTTTGTGACGGCACACTAGGAAGACTTTGCTGCGAAGAATTGAGTGAAGATTTTCGGAAACTCCTGCGAAGAATTGCTCACCTCGGACCGCTTGTCCGGCCGCTCTGCTCGGCCGGGTGGGCGACTTCGCGAGGCTTTTGCGGCGCGACGCTGGGGCAGCCAACCTCCTTCTCTCTATATCTTTCATTCCCCCTCCCTTACCCCAAACAAAGGTGACATACTGACCCACGGGTACAGAAACATTTCCTTTGATTTCCTTGCTTTCAAAACTCTAACTAACTAGTCACTCAGTGTTGGTTGGTTCGTTCGGTCGTCCACTTCTCACCTCCACCAAGATGTCTGGGCGCGGAAAAGGGGGCAAGGCAAAGGGCAAGAGCAAGACCCGTTCCAGCCGCGCGGGGCTCCAGTTTCCCGTGGGAAGGATCCACCGACTGCTGCGAAAGGGCAACTATGCAGAGCGAGTTGGTGCCGGCGCCCCCGTCTACTTGGCGGCCGTACTCGAGTACCTGGCTGCCGAAGTGCTCGAGCTGGCAGGAAACGCGGCCAGGGACAACAAGAAAACTAGGATCATCCCTCGACACCTGCAGCTGGCCATTCGCAACGACGAGGAGCTCAACAAGCTGCTGTCCGGCGTTACCATCGCGCAAGGAGGTGTCTTGCCCAACATCCAGGCCGTCCTGCTTCCCAAGAAGACCGAGAAGAAGGCGTAAGGCATCCCGCGGCATCCGCTAAAGAAAAACGGTCCTTTTCAGGACCACTCACGACTTGAGTACGGGATACTCTTTTCCGTGCGCCAGTCTTCCGTGTCTCTAAACGCTCTGGTATGTGCATTTCAGTTTCCTTCTAGTTTTTTTGTGGAATGCCGACAGTGTTTCTACTTCGTCACTTAAAGGCATCGAATGCCACCCTTAGGCAGTCTGCCCATGCATATTATGTACGCTGCGTTTAATGCCACATTGTTCCACGTGTACGAATTGCCTCGAGACTTGCTGTCGGGCGCAAAGGCCAGCAATGTTTCTTATTTGAACTCGTAAAACCACTGCTGGACTGCCTCGCTTTGAGAGGAGTTGAAGCTGTTTTTACAAGAGTCTACAATCGCAGCAGCGTTTCCCCGAAACCGGCAGAGGGCAATAAATGTTGTGGACATCCCTCAAAAACAGAAGGCGAAAATTACTCTACAGGTTTTCGTTGCTCAAATCTCTAATCGTGATATTCGCCGATTGCTGAAACATGAAGCCTGTGGTGTCTCCAAAAAAGGTTCTCTCTTTCTTGCTTTATTTATTTCATCCGATAGCACCTTAGAAAAGCATATTAGTCTTTTTTTATTTACGCGACAAGAAACACATGAAAAAAATCGTTGTAAGCAACTGCGAATGGAGAACTTGGCGCCATGCAAACTAGCTCAAGAAGACGGAATAAAGAAGTACTCACAGCTTTTGAACTCGTACACTCGAAACAAGTCAGCATCGGAGGGGAAGATTGAGACACGGGAGGATGTCGGCACGCTTTACACATGTCCGAAAAGCATGCCTGATGTGGCCCTGAAGAGGGCCGTTTTTGTGGCTTTGCCTGCCACTTCCAAAGAAGCGACAAGACTTAAGCGCGTTCACCGCGGATGCGACGAGCCAGCTGGATGTCCTTAGGCATGATGGTTACCCGCTTGGCGTGGATGGCACAAAGGTTGGTGTCTTCGAAGAGACCGACCAAGTAGGCCTCGCTGGCCTCCTGCAGGGCCATTACAGCCGAGCTCTGGAAGCGGAGGTCCGTCTTGAAATCTTGCGCGATCTCCCGCACTAGCCTCTGGAAGGGCAGCTTGCGGATGAGCAGCTCAGTCGACTTCTGGTAACGACGAATCTCACGCAGCGCGACCGTGCCCGGCCTGTAGCGATGCGGCTTCTTGACTCCACCGGTTGCAGGAGCACTCTTCCGGGCGGCCTTGGTAGCAAGCTGCTTGCGCGGTGCTTTTCCTCCCGTGCTCTTGCGGGCGGTCTGCTTCGTACGGGCCATTCCGAAAAGTTGGGACAATAAAACGAGAGAGATAGCAAACAGCAACACACCTCGACTCCTGACGACCAACTGCCAGTTGTTGTGGGCGCGAGCGGTTGTGCTTCTCCCCGAGGCCTCTCGGCCAATGAGAGAGCTTGTTCATTCTGGATGCTGTTTTGGGCGAGTTTCTTGCGAGGGCCAGCGCGCGTGGCTCTCTAGGATAATATTTCACGATTGAAGCGATCTAAACCTGTAAGGATAGTGTGGAGCCTACGTTAGAGCACAGAATCGAGCAAAAATTAGACTCCCAACCTCGTTATTTTAGAAACGGCGCGGTTATGAACATTCGTTACCTTTGGAGGACTTCTCCCACGGCCCGCGCTCGCCTCTCGCCCAATCAGCGCGCTTGTTCGTTCTTGGATGCTGTTTTGGGCGATTTTCTTGCGAGGGCCTACGCGCGGGGCTCCGTAAAATACTTTTTTCACGATTGAAGTAACTCAGACTTGTGAAGATATTGTGGAACCTATATTAGAGAACAGAAGCGAGCAAAAATTAGACTCCCAACTTTGTTATTTTAGAAACGGCACGGTTACAAACATTCGACACCTTCGAAGGGCTTCTCCCGGCGGTTCGCGCTCGCCTCTCTCTCGGCCAATGAGCCGCTCGTTCGCGAATCGCGACGATATTTTTCAGTCTCGACCGTGCTTACGATTAGAGTGGGTCATGTCCGAAGAAGTGTCCGCTGCCGCGGGGGCCCCGGCCCCTGCTGCCCTCAAGAGCCCCAAAAAGGCTTCCACGAAAGTGTCCAAGGGAAAGGCAAAGGCCGTGCCAACGCATCCCAAGGTGTCTGCAATGGTGACTGCATCCATCAGCGCGCTCAAGGAACGTGGTGGTTCATCTCTGCAAGCCATCAAGAAGTACATGTCTGCCAACTACAAGGTGGACGTCGAGAAGCTGTCTCCTTTCATCCGCAAGTATCTCAAGTCTGCCGTGGCTGCGGGAGCATTGGTGCAGACCAAGGGCAAGGGAGCCACCGGATCGTTCAAGCTGTCAGCCAAGTCCGACAAGCCATCACCTGCTGCCAGGAAGCCCAAGAAGGACACCGGTGCTGCAAAGAAGCGCCCAGCCTCGGCAGCTGCCAGTGCGGCCAGGAAGAAGAAGCCCTGGAGTGCCAAGAAGTCGCCCGCAAAGAGGGCCAAGTCGGCCAAGCCCAAGTCGGCCAAGCCGAAAAAACCAAAGGCAGAGAAGAAGGCTGCAGCACCTAAAAGCCCCAAGAAAGCCCAAGGCAGCAAAAAAGACCCCTGCCAAGAAGCCGGCTGCAAAGAAGGCTTCTTCCAAGAAATAGGTCTTCTCTTGGATATGCAGAGCAAAACACAAAACGGCCCTCATCAGGGCCATAATTAATTTGCATATCGTGGGATATGCACTTGCGTGGCATGCAGCTCCCGTGTCTCTCGCCACTTCTCTGTTATACTCCCAGCCTCGGTAAGCTGATTTCTGCTTTTTTTCAATGTGCACGAAGCATTCTTGGAATTAACTGTAGACCTGCATCTAGTTTGTTCACTGCACAGCTGTTACCAGCATGATTTTTTTTCTCTTACATTTAACGAGCCATTTCATTAGCCTTCGGAAAATATATACTTCGGTTCCACTAAAAAATTATTTCGGTGCGTTAGAAAGGGAAACGGGTGAAGCCGCAGAGGCCGGCTTCGCGCTCGGGCCGCGATTCCAACGTCCAAGTTCACGCGAGAATAAAACTAAAACTATTTGTCTCAAAGTAGTCTCTCTTTCCGTACGTCTTGTACACGCACTTCTTTCACGGCAAACAAAATTAGGAGTCTGTGGCGTTGTTTATTATTACCGTTTTTAAACTTCCAAACGACCATCCGCGCGTAGCGCGCGAAACCTCGATTTGTCTTTCAAGTAAGCGGTTAGATCGAAATATGAAGGAGAATAATTGCATTTATATTAAAATGCCTGTCCACGCCTTTTCAAGAATTTCATAAGCTTTCAGAAAATGTACACTTCGGTAACAATAAAAAATTATTTCGATGCGTTAGAAAGGGAAACTAGTGAAGCCGCAGAGGCCGGCTTCGCGATCGGGCCGCGATTCCAACGTCCAAGTTCACGCGAGAATAAAAACAAAACTATTTGTTTCAAAGTAGTCTCTCTTTCCGTACGTCTTGTACACGCACTTCTTTCACGGCAAACAAAATTAGGAGTCTGTGGCTTTGTTTATTATTACCGTTTTTAAACTTCCAAACGACCATCCGCGCGTAGCGCGCGAAACCTCGATTTGTCTTTCAAGTAAGCGGTTAGATCGAAATATGAAGGAGAATAATTGCATTTATATTAAAATGCTTGTTCACGCCTTTTCAAGAATTTCATAAGCTTTCAGAAAATGTACACTTCGGTAACAATAAAAAATTATTTCGATGCGTTAGAAAGGGAAACTTGTGAAGCCGCAGAGGCCGGCTTCGCGATCGGGCCGCGATTCCAACGTCCAAGTTCACGCGAGAATAAAAACAAAACTATTTGTTTCAAAGTAGTCTCTCTTTCCGTACGTCTTGTACACGCACTTCTTTCACGGCAAACAAAATTAGGAGTCTGTGGCTTTGTTTATTATTACCGTTTTTAAACTTCCAAACGACCATCCGCGCGTAGCGCGCGAAACCTCGATTTGTCTTTCAAGTAAGCGGTTAGATCGAAATATGAAGGAGAATAATTGCATTTATATTAAAATGCTTGTTCACGCCTTTTCAAGAATTTCATAAGCTTTCAGAAAATGTACACTTCGGTAACAATAAAAAATTATTTCGATGCGTTAGAAAGGGAAACTTGTGAAGCCGCAGAGGCCGGCTTCGCGATCGGGCCGCGATTCCAACGTCCAAGTTCACGCGAGAATAAAAACAAAACTATTTGTTTCAAAGTAGTCTCTCTTTCCGTACGTCTTGTACACGCACTTCTTTCACGGCAAACAAAATTAGGAGTCTGTGGCTTTGTTTATTATTACCGTTTTTAAACTTCCAAACGACCATCCGCGCGTAGCGCGCGAAACCTCGATTTGTCTTTCAAGTAAGCGGTTAGATCGAAATATGAAGGAGAATAATTGCATTTATATTAAAATGCTTGTTCACGCCTTTTCAAGAATTTCATAAGCTTTCAGAAAATGTACACTTCGGTAACAATAAAAAATTATTTCGATGCGTTAGAAAGGGAAACTTGTGAAGCCGCAGAGGCCGGCTTCGCGATCGGGCCGCGATTCCAACGTCCAAGTTCACGCGAGAATAAAAACAAAACTATTTGTTTCAAAGTAGTCTCTCTTTCCGTACGTCTTGTACACGCACTTCTTTCACGGCAAACAAAATTAGGAGTCTGTGGCTTTGTTTATTATTACCGTTTTTAAACTTCCAAACGACCATCCGCGCGTAGCGCGCGAAACCTCGATTTGTCTTTCAAGTAAGCGGTTAGATCGAAATATGAAGGAGAATAATTGCATTTATATTAAAATGCTTGTTCACGCCTTTTCAAGAATTTCATAAGCTTTCAGAAAATGTACACTTCGGTAACAATAAAAAATTATTTCGATGCGTTAGAAAGGGAAACTTGTGAAGCCGCAGAGGCCGGCTTCGCGATCGGGCCGCGATTCCAACGTCCAAGTTCACGCGAGAATAAAAACAAAACTATTTGTTTCAAAGTAGTCTCTCTTTCCGTACGTCTTGTACACGCACTTCTTTCACGGCAAACAAAATTAGGAGTCTGTGGCTTTGTTTATTATTACCGTTTTTAAACTTCCAAACGACCATCCGCGCGTAGCGCGCGAAACCTCGATTTGTCTTTCAAGTAAGCGGTTAGATCGAAATATGAAGGAGAATAATTGCATTTATATTAAAATGCTTGTTCACGCCTTTTCAAGAATTTCATAAGCTTTCAGAAAATGTACACTTCGGTAACAATAAAAAATTATTTCGATGCGTTAGAAAGGGAAACTTGTGAAGCCGCAGAGGCCGGCTTCGCGATCGGGCCGCGATTCCAACGTCCAAGTTCACGCGAGAATAAAAACAAAACTATTTGTTTCAAAGTAGTCTCTCTTTCCGTACGTCTTGTACACGCACTTCTTTCACGGCAAACAAAATTAGGAGTCTGTGGCTTTGTTTATTATTACCGTTTTTAAACTTCCAAACGACCATCCGCGCGTAGCGCGCGAAACCTCGATTTGTCTTTCAAGTAAGCGGTTAGATCGAAATATGAAGGAGAATAATTGCATTTATATTAAAATGCCTGTTCACGCCTTTTCAAGAATTTCATAAGCTTTCAGAAAATGTACACTTCGGTAACAATAAAAAATTATTTCGATGCGTTAGAAAGGGAAACTTGTGAAGCCGCAGAGGCCGGCTTCGCGATCGGGCCGCGATTCCAACGTCCAAGTTCACGCAAGAATAAAAACAAAACTATTTGTTTCAAAGTAGTCTCTCTTTCCGTACGTCTTGTACACGCACTTCTTTCACGGCAAACAAAATTAGGAGTCTGTGGCGTTGTTTATTATTACCGTTTTTAAACTTCCAAACGACCATCCGCGCGTAGCGCGCGAAACCTCGATTTGTCTTTCAAGTAAGCGGTTAGATCGAAATATGAAGGAGAATAATTGCATTTATATTAAAATGCCTGTTCACGCCTTTTCAAGAATTTCATAAGCTTTCAGAAAATGTACACTTCGGTAACAATAAAAAATTATTTCGATGCGTTAGAAAGGGAAACTTGTGAAGCCGCAGAGGCCGGCTTCGCGATCGGGCCGCGATTCCAACGTCCAAGTTCACGCGAGAATAAAAACAAAACTATTTGTTTCAAAGTAGTCTCTCTTTCCGTACGTCTTGTACACGCACTTCTTTCACGGCAAACAAAATTAGGAGTCTGTGGCTTTGTTTATTATTACCGTTTTTAAACTTCCAAACGACCATCCGCGCGTAGCGCGCGAAACCTCGATTTGTCTTTCAAGTAAGCGGTTAGATCGAAATATGAAGGAGAATAATTGCATTTATATTAAAATGCTTGTTCACGCCTTTTCAAGAATTTCATAAGCTTTCAGAAAATGTACACTTCGGTAACAATAAAAAATTATTTCGATGCGTTAGAAAGGGAAACTTGTGAAGCCGCAGAGGCCGGCTTCGCGATCGGGCCGCGATTCCAACGTCCAAGTTCACGCGAGAATAAAAACAAAACTATTTGTTTCAAAGTAGTCTCTCTTTCCGTACGTCTTGTACACGCACTTCTTTCACGGCAAACAAAATTAGGAGTCTGTGGCTTTGTTTATTATTACCGTTTTTAAACTTCCAAACGACCATCCGCGCGTAGCGCGCGAAACCTCGATTTGTCTTTCAAGTAAGCGGTTAGATCGAAATATGAAGGAGAATAATTGCATTTATATTAAAATGCTTGTTCACGCCTTTTCAAGAATTTCATAAGCTTTCAGAAAATGTACACTTCGGTAACAATAAAAAATTATTTCGATGCGTTAGAAAGGGAAACTTGTGAAGCCGCAGAGGCCGGCTTCGCGATCGGGCCGCGATTCCAACGTCCAAGTTCACGCGAGAATAAAAACAAAACTATTTGTTTCAAAGTAGTCTCTCTTTCCGTACGTCTTGTACACGCACTTCTTTCACGGCAAACAAAATTAGGAGTCTGTGGCTTTGTTTATTATTACCGTTTTTAAACTTCCAAACGACCATCCGCGCGTAGCGCGCGAAACCTCGATTTGTCTTTCAAGTAAGCGGTTAGATCGAAATATGAAGGAGAATAATTGCATTTATATTAAAATGCTTGTTCACGCCTTTTCAAGAATTTCATAAGCTTTCAGAAAATGTACACTTCGGTAACAATAAAAAATTATTTCGATGCGTTAGAAAGGGAAACTTGTGAAGCCGCAGAGGCCGGCTTCGCGATCGGGCCGCGATTCCAACGTCCAAGTTCACGCGAGAATAAAAACAAAACTATTTGTTTCAAAGTAGTCTCTCTTTCCGTACGTCTTGTACACGCACTTCTTTCACGGCAAACAAAATTAGGAGTCTGTGGCTTTGTTTATTATTACCGTTTTTAAACTTCCAAACGACCATCCGCGCGTAGCGCGCGAAACCTCGATTTGTCTTTCAAGTAAGCGGTTAGATCGAAATATGAAGGAGAATAATTGCATTTATATTAAAATGCCTGTTCACGCCTTTTCAAGAATTTCATAAGCTTTCAGAAAATGTACACTTCGGTAACAATAAAAAATTATTTCGATGCGTTAGAAAGGGAAACTAGTGAAGCCGCAGAGGCCGGCTTCGCGATCGGGCCGCGATTCCAACGTCCAAGTTCACGCGAGAATAAAAACAAAACTATTTGTTTCAAAGTAGTCTCTCTTTCCGTACGTCTTGTACACGCACTTCTTTCACGGCAAACAAAATTAGGAGTCTGTGGCTTTGTTTATTATTACCGTTTTTAAACTTCCAAACGACCATCCGCGCGTAGCGCGCGAAACCTCGATTTGTCTTTCAAGTAAGCGGTTAGATCGAAATATGAAGGAGAATAATTGCATTTATATTAAAATGCCTGTTCACGCCTTTTCAAGAATTTCATAAGCTTTCAGAAAATGTACACTTCGGTAACAATAAAAAATTATTTCGATGCGTTAGAAAGGGAAACTAGTGAAGCCGCAGAGGCCGGCTTCGCGATCGGGCCGCGATTCCAACGTCCAAGTTCACGCGAGAATAAAAACAAAACTATTTGTTTCAAAGTAGTCTCTCTTTCCGTACGTCTTGTACACGCACTTCTTTCACGGCAAACAAAATTAGGAGTCTGTGGCTTTGTTTATTATTACCGTTTTTAAACTTCCAAACGACCATCCGCGCGTAGCGCGCGAAACCTCGATTTGTCTTTCAAGTAAGCGGTTAGATCGAAATATGAAGGAGAATAATTGCATTTATATTAAAATGCTTGTTCACGCCTTTTCAAGAATTTCATAAGCTTTCAGAAAATGTACACTTCGGTAACAATAAAAAATTATTTCGATGCGTTAGAAAGGGAAACTTGTGAAGCCGCAGAGGCCGGCTTCGCGATCGGGCCGCGATTCCAACGTCCAAGTTCACGCGAGAATAAAAACAAAACTATTTGTTTCAAAGTAGTCTCTCTTTCCGTACGTCTTGTACACGCACTTCTTTCACGGCAAACAAAATTAGGAGTCTGTGGCTTTGTTTATTATTACCGTTTTTAAACTTCCAAACGACCATCCGCGCGTAGCGCGCGAAACCTCGATTTGTCTTTCAAGTAAGCGGTTAGATCGAAATATGAAGGAGAATAATTGCATTTATATTAAAATGCCTGTTCACGCCTTTTCAAGAATTTCATAAGCTTTCAGAAAATGTACACTTCGGTAACAATAAAAAATTATTTCGATGCGTTAGAAAGGGAAACTTGTGAAGCCGCAGAGGCCGGCTTCGCGATCGGGCCGCGATTCCAACGTCCAAGTTCACGCAAGAATAAAAACAAAACTATTTGTTTCAAAGTAGTCTCTCTTTCCGTACGTCTTGTACACGCACTTCTTTCACGGCAAACAAAATTAGGAGTCTGTAGCTTTGTTTATTATTACCGTTTTTAAACTTCCAAACGACCATCCGCGCGTAGCGCGCGAAACCTCGATTTGTCTCCTCAACTAAGCGGTTAGATGGAAATATGAAGGAGAAGAATTGCACTTATATTAAAATGCTTTTTTACGCCTTTCCAAGAATTTCATAAGCTTTCAGAAAATGTATACTTCAGTTACACTAAAAAATTATTTCGGTGCGTTAGAAAGGGAAACGGGTATAGCCGCAGAGGCCGGCTTCGCGCTCGGGCCGCGATTGCAACGTCCAAGTTCACGGGAAAATAAAGACAAAACTACTTGTTTTAAAGTAGTCTCTCTTCCCGTAAGTCTTGGACACGCACTTCTTTCGCGGCACACAAAATTCAGAGTCTCTAGCCGCGTTTATTATTACTGTTTTTAACCGGGCAATCAACCAGCAGGCCACGGTGCGGCACACCAAGTTCCCACTTCCAAGTAAGCGGATTTCCCTAAATATGAAAGAGACGAATGGCATTTATAATAAAATGCTTTCTACGCCTGAGGAGAAATGTTGTTAGCTTTTAGAAAATATATGAATCCGTACAAACGGACACAACCCTCCAAACAGCACAAAAAAGTAGCAAGAACAAAAACTCATAATGCCATCAGCACTCCGTGTTCCCAGGTGGTCACCCTCCCAAGTACTGACGGAGCCCGATGCTGCTTAGCTTCGGTGATCGGACGAGAACCGGCGTATTCAGCATGGTATGGCCGATGGCAGGTATGAGCGCAATGAATGTTAGACTGCTGCCTGAGTTGCGTGGGAAGATTTGTACAATTAACACACGGCTGTTGCGCACAAAATGGTAGAGATCCGCGGCAAAACAACACTCGTAACAAAAGAGGAATCACTCACCCAAAGCAGTGCATTTTTTTACGATTACAGAGACACGGGAGGGAGGTGTTGGGATCGAATGCCGTTTCCAAGATAGATCCGTACTGGTTTGGCCCTGAAAAGGGCCGTTTTTGATGGGTGTCCGACGAGCCCCGGGGAGACGGCTGCACCACTTAACCACCGAAACCATAGAGCGTACGGCCTTGCCTCTTGAGCGCGTACACCACATCCATGGCCGTCACGGTCTTCCTCTTGGCGTGCTCGGTGTAGGTGACGGCATCGCGAATGACGTTCTCCAGGAAGACCTTGAGGACGCCGCGGGTCTCTTCGTAGATGAGGCCCGAAATGCGCTTGACACCACCGCGGCGGGCTAGGCGACGGATTGCAGGCTTGGTGATCCCCTGGATGTTATCGCGAAGAACCTTGCGATGGCGTTTGGCACCACCCTTGCCCAGGCCCTTGCCGCCCTTGCCTCTTCCAGACATGTTTGCTGCAAAAACAGGGACACGACGAAAAAACACGACCGCACCGTTCGTCTACTTCAAGAGAGACTGGCGGCAATGCTCTACGGGGCCGCCAAAGTGAACCCGCGATGGCCTCCTCCTCTCCCGCCAACGAATGGGAGCATTCCCGCGGGGCGGCAGCTTCGTTCTGTGGCCGACAGGTGGCTGCGCACTAGAAGGAAGCGTGTGTTGATGAAATGCATGGCTTTAGCAAAGCATAGGCATTAAAAACCTGGCCCATTTTTAGTCTTCATAGTTGCATGTACGAAACATTTTTTTTTTCTAAGTTCCAGGCTGCATCGGCTTCACGCCGATGCAGCTAGTCGAAGGCCCGTTTTCACATGAGACTAAAAAAATGTTTTATAAACGTCGAAGCAACCTGTTTATCGGAACTTGTACAAGACGCACTCTTCTCACGGCACACAAAAATTAAAGTTTCTTATCACTGCCGTTTTGAAGTGTGCAGTGCAATTCAGCGCCATGGTGAGCCGGGTTGACAGCAAGTTGGGTCAGCCAAGAACACAGTTTAATCAAAATGTTCCCTTATACAAACGTGTCCAGTTTTAAGTGCTTCTTACACGTGATGAAAAGTATTTTTGGCTGGCAGAAAATGTAATACTCGAAAGCTGTTTAACAAGCCTTCGGTCTGTTAAGAAGCAAAACGTGCCACCCGAAAACGGCCAGTTTGTGCCGCTGTCGCAAATCGTGCAAACAAACAAGTACTAGAAACGGAGCAATTTCTTTATTTCAACTTGCAGGTACAAGCACTCGACTTATGGCAGACACTTTTTCAAGTTTCTAGCCGTCTTCACTTTTTCAAGCAATGAAAACGACCCACTATTCGAGTTGATACCAAGCGTGAAGTGACAAGACAAATAAACAACTTTTCCAAGCCAATCGGGATAAGAGCACTCGAATTTAAAAGCAAGTTATTTAAAACAACCGTGGCTCTAAAACAAAAACGAATCGGCTGCATCTGGAAATCACAACACTTTGGAGTATGGGCTTCCAGAGGCTCAAAACCACGCGAAAATCTTCTACATACGCGAGCGATGTGCAATATTTAAGGTCACTCCTGCCTCCAAAATGAATAGAATACGCTTTTTTTTTTTTCACTGAAACGAAAACAAAATAAACACCATCCGACTGTGACTACAAGAAGCCAATTTCGACTGCACAACAAGAAAAAAAAAAGAAAGAAATGACCTATTATATGCACACAGGCGCGATGCAGATTCCCAAGCACTGGGTACTCACATATTTCTTGAAAAGAGACACGGGAGTTGGAAGTCATCGAGAGACGGCCGTTTTGCAGGGATGAGTATGGCCCTCAAAAGGGCCGTTTGTACTACAGGGTGTCAGTCGGCAGATACCGGGAAGCTCCTGGTTGTTACTTGGAACTGGTGTACTTGGTGACAGCCTTGGTGCCCTCGGACACCGCATGCTTTGCCAGTTCACCCGGCAGCAGGAGCCTCACAGCTGTCTGGATCTCCCGACTCGTGATGGTCGAGCGCTTGTTGTAGTGAGCCAGCCGAGACGACTCTGCTGCGATGCGCTCGAAGATGTCGTTCACGAAGCTGTTCATGATCGACATGGCTTTGCTGGACACTCCGGTGTCGGGGTGGACCTGTTTGAGCACCTTGTAGATGTAGATGCTGAAGCTCTCCTTCCTCCTGCGCCTCTTCTTCTTCTTGTCGGTGGCACGCACATTTTTCTGTGCCTTGCCCGCCTTCTTCACTGCTTTTCCGCTCGGTTGGGGGGGCATCCTCGCGCGACTTGTCTTCGAGAGAAGATCGACGTTGACGCTGGCAAAATGATGGCGAAACAACAACTGGGGCAACCTGAAAAGTTAGTTAGTTAGAGTTTTGAAAGCAAGGAAATCAAAGGAAATGTTTCTGTACCCGTGGGTCAGTATGTCACCTTTGTTTGGGGTAAGGGAGGGGGAATGAAAGATATAGAGAGAAGGAGGTGGCTGCCCCAGCGTCGCGCCGCAAAAGCCTCGCGAAGTCGCCCACCCGGCCGAGAAGAGCGGCCGGACAAGCGGTCCGAGGTGAGCAATTCTTCGCAGGAGTTTCCGAAAATCTTCACTCAATTCTTCGCAGCAAAGTCTTCCTAGTGTGCCGTCACAAAATACACCGTTCCCAAGCACCAACCAGGAGTCCTGTGACACAAACCTACGATTAAGCCGAATTAGTACCGAATCAGAAAAGGTGGCCGGAGTGATAAAAAATTGTGGCCAGGTGGGGTAATTTCCCCTGAGTTTTGCACCGCGATCGAAGTGTCAATCACGGTAGCAATGTGGTGCAGGGCGGCCCCCGTGCCCGAGCTAGTCGAAGCGCGTGGGTCGCCCTACAGCGCCCGACCTTCCTTATTCAGAAAAGCCGGTGCTCCTATGAGTCAGGCCATCGATACGCGGGAACGCATCGAGGTGAGAGGTCAGTTATCTCCGCTCGCAGTACAAGGGCTCTGCGAGCGAAGAGTCCGGCGCGAGAACGAAGTCAACGCGACGGACCGGGGAGCAGAACGCGGAGACAAACGTTTCCGCGGAGAGAAATGAAGAAATACCTGAAGTTTGGTATTAATCCAAATGGTATGTTCGCCGGGAGGTCCGGAGCATCAGGCGATCGTGCCCCGAGGCGGCCGCAAGAAGCCAGCCGTCCGGGAAGGTCGCGGCGCCGTCGAAGGTCGACAGCGAACGACTAGGACATTCCGGCGGCGAAGCGTCTCGAGCGGTATCCGGGCTTGAAAGACGCGAGTGACACATCGCGTGCAGCAGCGCGGAGAGAATGTCACGTGATGTGGAGAGGAGTGGTGTTAAGGAGAGGCAGTGGAGGCGCCGGGTTTCGCCCGCAGCGCCGTCCAAACCTAGCGGAGGAGAAGGACACCACTCGCCCCGCCGAAGCGGTAGCCCCCCGTGCCACGCGCGCGCGGCGCAGGGGTGAGAGAGTCAGTGTCGTCTGCTCGCTCCTTGTTCGTTCGGTCCGCGCGAAGCAGGGGCTTGTCAGCTGTTGGGCCGCTGAAACCAGGTAAATAAATTTCAATCTACTTCGTTACAACTGGTGAATCATCCTCCTAACGGTGGTTTGCCTCTTGCCTTTAGCGCGCGCGCCACCAACGAGAAAGATTCAGCAGCCGTGTTGCCAAATGGGTACCGGCCAATAGCGGCCGCCGCAGCGCCCGCCTCGCGCGGTTGGGGAGCGCGCCGGCCAATCAGGGGTCAGTCGGCAGCGGGGTCCCGAGGCGCTCGGTCGCGGTCAGTTCGATCCGTGCGGCCGAGTGCCCCGAACTTCCAGTTTCCCGAGCTCGTCGGGGGGTTAAATTATATCGATCAGGTGTGTTTGGACCAGGTATTTTGCAAGGGCCCTAATCGCCACCTCCGCCGCAGGTCCCCTCGGTCTGACGACGTCCTCCCAGGTGTCCATGGTGCGTCCCAGGGCGGAGTAAGTTCGCTGCAGCTCCGTGCGCTCGCGGGCGAAGCGGAGACATCGCATTACAAGATGCCGATCGTCAGCATCTGCCTCTCGGCAGAGCGGGCAGGGGCAGTCTCGGTGTCCTCTCCAGCGGGCCAGGTAAGCCGGGGTGAAGGCACTGTTCGTGCGGAGTCGGTGCATTGCTGCCGCAACCTTTCTTGGCAGGTTCCTCGGGAGTCTGGGCGGCAAGGGGCCGTGCTCGAGTTCTGGATGGCGGAGGCGGATGGACCGCGAAACCAGGAGGCGTGCGTCCGAAAATGGAGCCACGCTGGACGTGGGGAAAGCTTCATCCCGCTGGGCGGTGGCAGCCAGGCGGTCCGCTGCTTCATTTCCGCCTATGCCGCAGTGGGAAGGGAGCCACTGAAAAGCAAGGGTCCAGCCTCGGCGCTGCATCAGTATCGCCGAGTTCCCCACCTCTCGCGCGAGCGGCGGTGCTCGCTCGAGGTTGGCCAGCTGGGTCAGCGCCGCCTTGGAATCGCTCAGGATAACCAGATTTCCAGGAGGGCTCTCCGCTTCAGCCGTGTCCAGCGCGAGGCGCAGGGCCGCAAGCTCGGCCGTCGTCGAAGACGAGAAGAAGGAAAGGCGCTCCGCCGCGCTGAATCCAAGATCTGCTGCAACCGCAGCCGCAGTGGCCGTGCGTGCGTCGGGGTCGACAGACCCATCCGTGTAGCACCTCGCCCAGCCCCGGAATCGTCCATCCAGGCACCACTCTGCAAGTTGTTTTGCAACCGATGGTGGCAGTGTTTTCTTCGGGGCCCCGAGGCCGGCATCAAGTTCGACACGGAGTGGTGGTGGCTCGCTCGGCGGCGGCGGTCTTGGGTTCGGGCCAGGGCTGCCTGCCAGTCTGTGTAGTTCTCTGGCAAGTGTAGAGAGGTGCGATCGAGTGCGTCCCCAGATTCGCTCTGGTAGCCCTGTGGTGTGCGTGTTGCCCAACCGAATAAGGTGCCTCATCGCTCGCTCGTCGGCTGCCAATCTCACCGTTGTGACCCCTGTCTCATTTAGTGTGTGCCGTGAGTTTGCGCTTCGTGGTACACCGAGACATACCCTGAGTGCAGTGCGTTGTGCCATCTCCAATTGTGCCCAGTGTGTGGGGGAGAGTTTGAGTAGTGGCAGGGCGTAAAGGGCACGTGAGAGGATAAGTCCCTTGTACAAAGTGATCAGCATAGCTTGCGATGCTCCGCGTCGTGTTCCCGCGAGCATTCGGATTACGTTTGTGTGACGCTTCATTTTTTGGATAACGTCGCGGACTGCGGGGCTCCATGTGGGCCCCCTGTCCAGCGTCGCGCCAAGGTAA
>JABSTQ010006265.1:0-19412 GCA_013358835.2 Ixodes persulcatus | reverse complement strand
TTATTACGATATTTTAATACGTAATTTTTTAAGCTCTAATATAATTTGTTGCTTATGACCTATTTCAAACGCGCGAACAAATATGCCAATTACAATTGTGCTGATTATCATCACTGGTGCCAATTTCAGCATTTTAATTACCAAGTAATAAACTAAAATAGTCTAAAATCAATGAAATCATTCTAGCTAATGTGAGAAATTCATGTAAAATTACATTAATTGTGGGTAAAGTATATTTTGCTATCAAAGTCGCGATTTTCGACAATCGGCAGAACGTCCAAAATCGCTGCCAATATCCTTCCAAACCAAATGCACCCCCCCCCCCCCCCCCAAGAAAAAATAAATTATAAAAAATATTTTTTTTAATTACCAATTTTTTTATAACATTTTGTTACTTTCATTTTTAAGCTCCGTCGTTTTGCCAATCTCAGCCTTTCCAGTTCGAAGGAACGCCTACCTGGTTGCACGTCTGCTCACTGCTGCACGTTTTGTTGGCGTTGGAAGCCGGCGAAACAGTAGTGAGTTTTAGTATTGCGTATACAAGTGAACGCAAGCGCTGTGTGTTTTCGTTAGCTTTGCGTGTTCCACACTGCGCGCGCGCGGAGCCCCAAATTGAGGTCTTGGATGGCGCATGGCGATGACGCGCACGCACAACGTGGGGCACGCAACTCTAACACAAACGCACATCGCTTGCGTTTGCTTCTATGCGCAATACTAAAACTCTCCAGTAAGGGACAATCCCATACCGGCTGCAGCACTACGTTGAGACGGTGAAGAGTGTTGTTTGCATTCGGAAAGGACATTTCGCGAGCCATGATCGCGAGCAGTTCCGCCGTGCCCGCTGAGCAGGAGAATCGGGGGACCCTCACTAGAGCGCTTCCCGTTTCCGCCGCGGGAGGGCGAGCGTCGAGCTGGAGACGCGAATAGCGTTCGTGAGGAATGTGCGTACTTCTCAGCTGGCGCTGAGCCACGTTCAGTAGACAGGTCTCCCCCCTTATTTAAGTTGGTCCTGGACGTGCTAAGCCAGCACCTATGTTGCTAAAGTGTCGAAGCGCCGGGATCTAGTAGTTAACTATTCGCTACCATTCTACTAAGGCGCTGGATAATGAAAATGGAATATACAAAGCAACACCCACCACGGTGAACGAGGTGGACTTTTTTATTATTTTCCGAACGAAATGAAACTGGGAAAGAATTGGCACATCAACTAGAAAATGGACAGTCCATTGTCAATCTCCGTTCGCGCGTGTATTAAACGCTTGAATGAAAGCGAATTCGTGCACCCTGTTGGTTCGATTGTACTCTGTAACTTCTGGTATCTTATTACTTTCAAGTTAATTCCTTTTTGCATATTGCAAACCAGTAAACAAATATTTTTCCGAAACAACAGGCTAGCTCCCGAAGTCGTTTCAACTAAATAGTGGTTGCGGAACGTGCAAACTCACCTTCGTGATGGAGATCAGTAAGATCTAGAAATTCGGGGACACTTCAACTCCCAAAAATAACTATATATGCCGAACATAAATTACGAACGTTTGTGTTTGTTTTTCTGCGTTTGATTTTTGCAGATTTAAAGAATTTTGCAAAACACGTGGTACACTTCTCAGCGAGAGCCTTTAAATTTGTAATCAATGCCTACCAAAAAAAAGTAGTAATTAACCAATTGTCTTATCTTGTCGGGTAAAGCCCGGCAATTTATGAAGTTATGGAAATTTCAAATTTTCATTCGAGCAGTAGTCGCTATATGGCAAACTGCTTTGTCGGACATTCAATGAGGGATATTGAAAGCGTCATTGCAAAAAGAACAACATCAACTTGGACATAGACCGCACTGCGCTGTACGAATGCTAGCCAGCAATTGCCAGACTGCAGCTTGGCCGGATTCGTCAGTACCGGGCAAGCACCATTAGCAAAAACAAGTCTATGGCGCGACACAATAAAACAGCGCGGACGCGGATGAGACGGCAAAAACCAAGGGCGATTCGCACGCTTGCGTGATCCCGACCGAGTGCGACTGCAACGGCTGGCAACGTTAATCATTTTACGGGTTGCCATGGCAACGAGGTTTTGAGCCGCTTACAACCGTCCCGCTGCCAGAGCAACTCGTAAAAAGATTAACGTCGCAAGCCATGCAGTCACACTGTGTCGGACTCACGAATGTTTGTGAACCAACCTTTAACGGCGCAAGCCGTTGCACCTGTTGCACGAGTCATAACTCCAACCCACCACCGTGCTTTTCACGAGCCGCAAATGTTCTCAAATTTTTTTGTTTAGTGGTTTTCGAGGACGCCCAGCAAGTTTCTTATTGGAAGCATTTCTTTTTCTCCACTGAATTAAAAGTTAATTAACAAATTTTAATTATTAAATGGGCTAACCGCAGCGAGTATTCTCTTAGAATGGATGCTTGGGCGAGTTGGACATTCATGTTGAAGGAGAAGCGCTAAAGTAAACTCCCTCACACTCACACTCACACCAGAAAAACGGTCACTCACGTCGGGCTGACTTTCAACTCAAATTGTATTTTCGTCTTTCGTTTTCTTTTACCCGTATTAAATTTGACATCTCACTTCGTTCTCTTCTGTGCAAAACAAATAGCAATGTCTATTACACATTACCTTCGAGAGTCAAGATATAACATCCATAACGCTTTCTAAAAAATAATTGTTATATCTTGACTCTCGAAGGTAATGTGTAATAGACATTGCTATTTGTTTTGTACAGTACAGAATGAAGTGAGATGACAAATTTAATACGGGTAAAAGAAAACGAAAGAAGACGAAAATACAATTTGAGTTGAAATTCAGCGCGACGTGAGTGTCCGTTTTTCTGGTATGAGTGTGAGTGTGAGTGAGTTTACTTTAGCGCTTCTCCTTTAACATGAGTATTCTCCATGTGCTCAAATGCACAAACCACACTAATGTAGCTTTCAAGGCTTTTTTTAAAACAAATCTGTACACGGCAGGAAAAAACCCTGTATTTTGTGGTACCCTCATTCATTGCAGAACACATATGTTGTGACAGCCTTGCATTTCTCTCCATAACCTGAATATAGGTTTAAACTAAATCTATTATGCGGTTAAATTTTGAGGGTACATGTACATACCTCTGGTTTAGCTTATGTTAATATTTTATTGCTAAACGTTTCACCAACGCAAACGTAGCCGAATGTGTATTAAGTGAAAATGACATCATACTTTTTGGCTAATTCCTTTGCGCGTAGTGAGATATATAATTGAGAAGACTATGTGTCATGCAATAAATTTTTGTCCGACCGCTGAACATGTTTGAAGGCCATGTGCTTCTATGATTCAATAGCATGCATTCCAGTACACTCAGTACAGAAAAGGTACATTGAGGAATGAAACAAATAAGGAGACAATCACGCGGCGTGGTGCGTTTAGACAGCGGCAGCTGTGCTGTTTATTCGACGATATGACGATGACGATCGTCATATCGTCACCAAATCTTTGAACCAAATTTAGTGGGGAAACTGAATTGGTGTATAATGACGGCGATTTTCTCGCCAAACTTACCAGGGAAACTGAATTCGTGCATAGATTACCTGACGTCAATTTTTCCTCTAAATTTAGCAGGGAAACCTTTCGTTTACGCTCACGGCGTCAGAAAATCGGGGAGATGGGCCCGTAACAGGTACCACTGTAAAATAAAGAAAAATACTACAATCCTCATTTAAACGGCGTAAGCGAAATGTACCTGAAGAAATTTAAAGCGATTCACATTTTTCTGACAAGTGGAGGCTGTCTCATGAATTTGTATTAATTGATTATCCGCACGAAGCTTTCAAATAACAGTAAACACAACCATATCTTGATGTGCGTCAGTGTATAGAACTAACGACATTTAATGTCGAGCACACAGTGGCTATACTTCGTTTCATCTTAAATCTAGACTCTGCCTACACTACGAACGGGTGACGCCATTCAAAAAACCTCAAATGGACAGCATCATAATGTTCGTCATGTTGCTGTTCGTGTTCTCTAATCGTTGAAAAATCATAAGCAGAAAAGGGCCAGTGACTTGCGCTTTTAGCACTGCTTGATTCGTCCCATTAGCTCGTAGCGTCGGCTGTGTCTGGACTTAAGCTGAAACAAAAGTCTCATCATCATAATCATCATCATAAAGCCGTTATTTGTGCCAATAAACAACCAATCATGGTCTGCAATGTGGCACAGTGAAACATTTGTACAGTTGTAGAACGTGCACAGCAATACTTATTCAAAAAACGCAAATAACAATAAATCTAGCATGCAACAAAACACGACTGCGCATTTCTAACGACGAAAAATAATCTCATATAATTGTCTATTGATATTCACACAGGTATCAATAATATCAAAATGTTCATGCCCAAGATTGTTTACCCATATCTGCAGTATTGTTGTTGGTGATATCATGTGTTGATTGTGGCTATAAGAAGTGAGAGCTCTCCTATTTAAGCGAGCCGGTACGTTTAAATTTACTGTGCATAAAAGTGTTGAGTCAAAGCCCCCGTGAACTATTCTATGTAAAAAGGCAACATCGCGCGATAATCTTCTGATGGATAGACACTGTAGGGTTAATTTATCATGCAGAAGTTCAGAGTTGTAAAAATGCCTACGACCAGGTATTTTTAATAGATTATACGCGCAAGATGAGTTTGAACTGACTCTATTTGGCTGCATCATGTGCAGTGGGCGAATTCCACACTACCGAACCAAAATCTAGTCTAGATCTTATAAGAGAACAGAAAAAACTGAAGGAGACAAGCATAGTTCACAAACTTTCTAGTTAATCGAGTAATCCTTCCCAGTAATCTAAATGGAGAACAAACAATGTATGTGGCATGGTAGCCAAACGAAAGAGTAGTGTCAAAGTAAACTCCAGGATCACAAAGCGATGAAACGTTTAAAATACGTTTGCCATCAAGTGAGTGCAAATAGTGCACAATTTCACGTTTTCTATTGCAAGACAAGACCTGTGTTTTCTGTGGATGAATGGTTAAGCAGTTTTCCCGACACCAGTTTAAAACACGCGATGCGTCACTCTGAAGGAGGTTACAGTCGTCATTCCAACTAATGCTCAAAAAGAGCTTGATGTCGTCCTTGAATAACAACATGTTTGAGTTTACCACGCAATTAGATATGTCATTAATATAAATCATAAAGAAAAGTGGACCCAAATACAAAATACAGTGGTACTCCCGATAACAAACAAAACCGATCAGAGAAATAATTTGAAACGCGTACAACACAGCGACGGTCACTCAGGTATCTTTCAAGCATTTTAAAAGCACAGGAGGACCCCCATTTTGTAACAATTTGTGCAATAGCAAAGCGTGGTTCACCTTATCAAAGACCTTTGAGAGGTCAAAATAAACAACGTCAACTTAACCGCGATTGCAAACAAAAGGTACTGAATAATCAAGAAAGGTACAAAGGTTCATCTCGACCGAGTGTCCCTTGATAAAACCATGCTGTTGAGAACTAATACATTGCTTCAGATAAAAAGACAGACGGGTGTGTATTACTATCTCAAATACCTTTGCAAAAGACCATATCAAGGATACGGGGCGATAGTTCCCAACTTCCGAAGTATCCCCCCACCTTAACTATAGGAACTACAAGAGACTCTTTCCACATAGATAAAAGTGCACCCTAAGACAAAAAAAAAACAAAAAAAAAACTCCGTTTACCGCGCAAACATCAGAGCAGACAGGATCATCAAGAAATGCACTATCTTTAGACGTATCCGAGAAAAAACAACCACTGAAGTGACTGCAGACAAAATTAGCGATATTTTTCGGGTTAGACAGAAAATCTGAATCACTTCTTAGGCAGATACCGCGCAAACTTGTAGTATGTTGTCTAGCAAATTGCCAAAACTTATCTGATGAGTGGAAAATACTATTTTCTACTATGTTTAAATGCGCACACTCGTCATGAATAAATACCTTTTTACCAAGAGGCAACAAGTATAAGTCGCCCTTCTATCGGCGGGAGAGAAGTTCGCACAGCGGGATATCAACTAGGGCTAGTCTTTTATTATGGCGCCTCTGCGATCTGCCCGGGCACAAGCTTGCCGGGCATGAGCTTGGTTCCTTGGTGGAGCACACTCCTGTTACACCTTCCATTTTCTTTTTTGTTAACACACACAAGCGAAGTCGAAGTATCAAACACCACGTATTAACACATAGGAAGGTTGAAGAAATTAACAAACAGCACACATTAGGAGAGTTGATTGAAATTGGCATCGTAGCGAAGCCGCTGAGGAAAACGTCGCATCCGTATCGAGGCTCTCGTTGGTGCTGGGACGCCAATGACCTGTGGAACGACTGGGGCTGCACTAGTTGCTGTGGGCGGGCTTTACGAGCAAGATGTGCCCGGAAGGTTCCTACATGGCTGGGGCGAGGTCGCCATGGGTGCGTCGTTGTCGTCGGGCTGAGGGTCAGGGACGAAGACTTCGTGCGTTGCGATGAGGCGTTACCAGTTGCGACGCAGCTCTCTCCCGTTCTCTGTTACGACCCTGTAGGACCTTAGTGCCACCTTTTTTGTTTGTTGAATTTTTGCCTTGGTTGGCCTCCTCTTTCTGTCCCTTATGCGGACAACGTTCCCTGACTGGACTGGTGGTAGGTGCCTCGTTGATGGGAGCTGCTGACGCTTCTTCACGTGGTGTGTGGGCTCCACGGTGAAGTCAGGGACCAGCGACCTAATGCGTCGTCCCATTAGCAGCTCACTGGGCGATCTTCCATCCTCCAAGGGTGATGATCTATAATTGAGGAGACCTAGGTAGAAATTTCCGTTTGAGTGACAGGATTTTCTTAAAATTATCTTGATTATCTGAACGCCCGTCTCAGCGAGATCGTTTGATTGCGGAAAATACGAACTGGATGTGACATGCCGAAAATCGTAACGCCTAACAAAATCCCGGAATTCTTTTGAGGAGAACTGGGGACCATTGTCGCTGTATACCTCTAGCGGAATCCCATGTTTCGCGAAAATTCCCGCGAGCTTGTGGACTACCGCAGCTGTGGTGGTGTTGTCTAGAAACTCCACTTCGGGATAATTGGAGTACGCGTCAAACGCAATGAGGTACGTTTTCCCAGCATACTCACACAAATCGGCACCAACTCGGGCCATGGCTGAGACGGTGTCTGCCTAATTAATAGGGGCTCTGCTGGTTTCGGTTTTGCGTGGTTGTGGGGTGGGGCCGGCAGTTGCGGCGCTTTGAAGTGGGGTTGTTGTCCGCAGCTAGGCTTAGCGGGGTTTTGCGGAACCCCTCCCAAACGTCATCCCCTGCATTCGAATCCGAGCTCCGGGGTCGAAGAACGTTTGTACCCATTTAGACGGTGGGTGTCCGACGGTGGGCTTCGAACCGACCACCTCCCGTAGCCGTAACCACTAGGCCACGATACGGTGCTCACTTCTGACACCATGTATCGGCGCGAGAGAAGGTTAGCACAGCGGGAGGTCAACTAGGGCTAGCCTTTTATTATGGCGCCTCTGCGAGCTTCCCGGGCACGGGCTTGCCCGGCACGAGCTTGGTTCCTTGGTGGAGCACGCTCCCCTTATAGCCATAAATCCCAGATTGTTCTTTTTCATTTGGCTGCTGTTGTAGAAGTTCCACGTATTAACTGTTAAGCTGGAAGCGTAATACCTTATATGAAGACCTAAGGTTAAGTAACCAGAAGTGAAATACCGCCCGGGAATTTTCATGCTCCTCACGGACTATCCGCAGGTCGATCGATTGCCCCGTAATCCCTCAAGCGGTCTTAAACGCTTTAACGCAAAGCAGGATGTCAAGCTGCGACTGATACGCGAACATACGGTTACATCGGTCACATCGGCGATAATTACAGTATTTATTCACAACGCAAAACACTGCTATCACAATGTTTCTGCTATGTTGCTGACACGCGGAAATAGAAAACCAGGTTGATGGTAATTTGGCACTCGGCATCAGGAGATAGAGCCGACCGCGGCACAGAAAACGCGCAGGCAGCCGGCAGCAAAGCCTGCCTGTCTTGGACGCAGTTTCCGCAAGTTGCATAACGTGTTGAACATCGTAACATCGTTCCGCGTGGTTCCGCAATCCGGAGACCGCCATCTTAGGCGAGCGAACGTAGCGCTGCTTGCACTGCTCCGGAACTCTGCTTTTTATAACGGCTGCGTTTGCTCGATTAACACAATTACGGGTAAAAAGGTCAATGCAACGATGTTCCGCACGTTTGGACTGGGAAACGGAATTACGGGCGGCTTCGCTGCCGTTGAAGTTAAATCAACTGAACAGCGTTTATTAAAAAAACGCGCGCGACGAGCTCGAAAAACCAAACCGAAAGAAGAGGAGGCGGGAGGGCGGAACCTTTCTCCCGCCTGCCTGGAGAAGGAGGAAAACGTCTCGTTCCTCCCTCCATCTTGTGTCCGTTTGGGGGCACTTCAGAAGAAAAGAGGAAAACGCGCCGTTCCTACCGTTTTTCTTATTTTTTACATAGAGTGTAAGCTTACGGGCGCACTCCAGTTTGAATAAATGCGAAGTTAAACAGGTTATTGCTGAAAAATCACGCAAGTGGTTTCTAGCAATTTTTAGCCTCCATCACCAACGCGGGAAGTGGTGTTCGATGCTGTAGTAATACGATAAAAGTATTGTGATGGGTCTTCATCGTCGTCATCGGGCACAATCATTATCATCGTCGATTGCTCGTGCTGCCCGAGAGGGCAGCGCGTGTCAGTTCAGACAAACACCGTAGTGACTAGTCGCAGGGTCTCTGTCTTTTTCACGATACCACTATTACAGCATTCCCATTATTTATAATGTGCAAGTTAAATCTGGAAGTTTGAGCACGATGTATTTTTCTTCTTGACGACATTGCAATAGATCAATGAAGAACCGAAACGACAAGTGCGGGCAAGCACCACGGACGATGCTCGATGTTGATGAGGAAGCCGGAAATTTGAATCTAATTATCAAAATGTAAACACTCCGAAGATTTACGGGTGCTGCAGACGACGATGTGAGAGAGAACTACGTACCACATCGCACAAAAAGCAGACCCGTGTACTTTTGCATCCAGTCCTGCGTCTGTACACTAATGACGTCATTCTACCAAAGCCGCTATCATAACCCCATACTTTTGTTTCCCACTCACTGGCGATCCACTCAATACAGCCTTTAAGCGCCGTTCACACATATGCAACTGGGTAAGACCGAGAGAGACCACACCGGTTTTTAAGCCTCTTGCGACGTCTTAGGACCTGCTCCCCTGCAGCGCATCCGGTCCTTAGACGTCGGAAGAGGCTTAAAAACCGGTCTGGTCTCTCTCGGTATTACTCGGTTGCATCTATGTGAACGGGCCTTTAGTTTTATTATTTTTGCAGTGCCCGTCTGAGTGGTCTCCTATTTACTTCTGCTTTTGAGTCTTCGACTTCATCTTCAATACCTATAAAAATAGAGGAGAATAAAATAAAAAAATATATGTATATTTTTTTTTTTGTTTTCACAAGTTACAGCTAGCATATTGTGTGTGAACTAAAAATTGTTACAATATCCTGGTGGCGTTGCTGGAGCAAGATTATTGTGTTTTGGCGTCGCGGCGAAACGCCCTTCTTAAAACCGTCTTATGCAGCGTGCGCTAACGCAAGCGCTAAGTTTCTCACTAGCGTGCGCTACAATTCCGTAGGTTATCCGAAACCTCCATTTGGGAAAAAATGTTTTACCTCGACGGAACAATGCATTGTAGCTTAAGCCGTAAGGCTAAATCCACCATTCTATTTGTCTATAAAGTAACCTCTTTCTCTCCTCTTCTACTTTATATGTTGTTACATTGTAACTAAAAGTTAATTTCTTGTATTAATTTTTGAGATTGGAAAGTTAGACCTCCTGCAATTGATGTTTGTCTCCATCAAAGTTATTGATATATTTACGATTTAATTTCTAAAAGGGTTGTCTTTTTCTGTCATTATTGTAAGTATTATAAGGTTGTATTATCTGGAAAGACGCGAAATAAATACACTGAAAAGTGTCTGTACAAATATTTTTTATTTTGTGTATGAAAAGGGATACCTGACGCTGCTCAGAGTGCGTTCAATTAACCCTGTAAGCTTCGATGAATTTGCATTTGTTGACATATGCTATTTTAGTGAACGTATCTTTTTATTCAATATAGTTTACAGCATCTTCATAACACCTTCATCAACCGAAGTTTCCAAATTTGTGTTCACTTAAACAAAAAAAATTAGTGAATGGTGGTTAGTTTTGTGGTGTTGTTTGGTTCGATTACGACGGTCACCCGCTTTGGGCTTTCTTCGTTTTCTCTTCCTCCTTTCTCGTTTTATAAGCGTTTATCAATTGTTTGATTTGTTCCTTTTTTTCGGTAAAGTACTTTGTTGGGTACCTAAAATAGACAAACAATTAATGCCTTACCTGTTGGAGAAAACATCTCTGCCGCTATCCCCTTTTAGTTTTACAAAATCAATATATAAGGGACGTGTTGCGTGCAACTATTCTTGTAACTTTGCACTACATATTAGGAATGCACTATCCAGGTTTATTCATTATGAAGGTAATCATAAAAAGAGTTCCAATCAGCCAATTAAAGTTTAAACAAAGACATCTTTTTTTTAATTCGCAACGAAGATATCATTTCAATTATAGTTTAAACAACATTACGCTACTGGGTGCACCTTCCAATAAATACTACATAAAATTGGCATAGTGTAGCGTAAAAAGTTATGAACTGGTAATAAAACTTTAGGTTTATAAGTTCTATAATGCGGTGGAAAGCCCGTGTAACGGTCTTTTTTTTTACCAAATAATGCCCGATGACACGAAGTTATAGTTTTTGTACACCATATATTTTAATGATCTGGTTACATTATGAACTCGGTAACCTATAGCGTAACTTCGAAACAAGAGTACGCTATAACATAAACGTTAAAACGGCAGTCGTTTTGATGTTTAAATTATTTTCGCCAAGACTCTAGGTTTCATGGCCCAAATCGAAAGCGAGAAAGACGATATATAGGTTACTTGAATGGCCGCCGGCGCGTAACCTCTATGAAGTAACCTATAAAATGCGCGGTAGACGATATTGTTCTCACTGTAACCCATAGTCGAATGCTTACATTTTTTTCGTTGAAAAACAAAATAGAGGAAAAGGGGAAGGTGTATCAGAGGGAGAGTGAGTTCAACGAATTCCGAAACTATGTCTTGTCACCACAACGTGCTCTCGACTTCCTCGGCGCCATCGGCCCATCGGCGCTTTCACACGTGTGCCCACCGTTGGCTTGCTCGCACGGTCATGGCGGTGACGGCAGTTGAGGTACTCTGTCCTTTTGTGCAATCTTCCTTCATCTGCGCGCTCCCGAGGGTCACCAGGGAAACTCCAACAAAAAAGAACGTCTGGAGAATCTGAATGTATGGTTTACCTTGGGGAAGCTGCTTAGTTAACAACTTGTTCCCCGCTGCTGAAATGTGGCTGTCGTCAACACAGACTATCGGCGCACGGAAATTAGGGTACCGTGGGTAAGTAAATTTTCCATCCCCTCCTCAGACGCGATTGGCTAAAGCTACTTTCTAAGCTTCGCTGGTGGAACTTCAGTCTGCGGGAACATAATGGTATATGCCACGACTTCAGCTTTATGTTTATATCTGGGGCGAAGACCAGTTTGGTTGTGTCTGGCATTTTCCGTTCCTATGTGTGCGCATATGACATCTAGACTCTTATCCTCGTCGCCGTCAAGTGTTGTGTTTACCTTATGTAACAAACATGTTTTGCCTGGGCTGGCGGGAAATTGTATTGGCATCTTAAAATCCATTGAACTGTTTTTCTTAAGTTTTGTGATTTGCTACTGCACAATTTCAGGTGTTTCAGTCGGCTGTGCACGTTTTTTACTATCACGGTGTTTGGCGGGATTTGACAGCACAAGGTCGTCAGAATATTGCGGGCCCAGTAGACTTCCAGTAATACATTTATTTGTTCTTCCGCAACATGCCGCGATAAAAAAAACGATGTTTGTTCGGGTAACTAATACATTATATCTATGACATGTATGTAAAAAAGATATAGCAAAAAAAAATTAAATTAAGTTCAGAAGGGGTCAGTGTTCACCGACAGTGGGCGGTGGACCATGTTTAGAAACATGCACCGCTGCCAAAGTAGGAATATGAGTGGGAAGTGTACTCCAGTTCGCTTGTGATTTGCGATCTTAAATGGTTTGACGTGTACGGCGAATGTTTGTGTAGGCTGGATTGATTAATATATGTCATGGCTTAAATAGTACAAGACTTGATGCGCGAGAACAGTTTAATTTGAGCTTTTGTTGGTAAAGAAATGCACTCGTTTGAAGGAATTGTTTGCTTCAATAGTACTTCTTTGGTAGTTTATACATATTAATCAAGAATAATCCATTTCACTTAAAAAAGGAGAAAAATTGCTTCACGAATTTATGTAGTACCCCTTTCCGCACGCTCTTACCCTAGAAATGTTTGTATTTTACATGGAAACACGCGCGGCACCATTCAACACTTATAATCATGTTAAGGGGTGCCACTCTCTGAATGTTCGACATGTTCTTAAGATATAAAAGCCTCAAGCGATTAGTAAATGCATTTCTTTCTGTTCATTTTTGAGGCTATAGGAGACCGAGAAGATTGCGGTTCAGGATCGAAGGTCGGGTGAACTCACACCCGGAATGCTTCATGTACCCGTGATGAATTCATAGTGATGTGTCACGCAGTCTATTACACCAGGCACTTCTACCACCCTCTGGATGCGAACGATACCTCAAGAGCTATTTTGCTCTAAGTACAGTGACTCCAAAAGATTGGTGAATAAAAAAAAACTTAAGAACCTGCTGTGTGCTGTGTTATAGACACCACTCTCAAGGCCCATTCACACACTTGCGTTTCACTACGACCGAGTGGGACAAGACCGGTTTTTAAGCCTCTTTTAACGGGTTACGCCCGGCTGCATTGCTGCGCAGCCGGTGGCAGGAGGCTTAAAAACCAACCGGTCTTGTCTCACTGGATCATAGACAAACGCAAATGTGTGAACGGCCCCTCAAGGTAACCTATACATTTCGGATATTCAATATATTATATGTTTAATCCGTTGTACACAGCTTTTTTAATATTTTTTTTTTTTTTTTAATTTAGGACATCCGTTTTGTGGCCGTCGCGTGTTTGTGCTGACTCTGGTTAAGTATTAAAGTATACCTTTTTGTATCTGCTGAGTTGTGATCGTTTTGGTGTTTTGTATCGTATCGAATTAAGTGACCACGTTTACTGCGATATATTTGTCGTTCCATTTAAAAATAAAGTAGGTGGGATGCTAGACGCTAGCCTCGGAGAGCTCGTCCGAGGCAAGTGTGTCACGTCTCAGGTACTTTATGTTTGTAAGGAACAAAAAGTCTGTGATGACGCGGTCGAGCTCACCATTTAAAGGTTACAACTAATGGCGAAAAGTAGAAGCACAAAACACACAATAAGCCGATACAAAACAAAGATTCAGGTTACAATGGACCTTATAAAATAGAGTTATACTAAAATTTGAAAATGTGCGCCAATGCCATAGATTACCGAGCTTTGAGTGTATTCTTATTAGCACTTGTTATTTACCTACAAAATAGACTTAAAACATTAGCAGTAAAGATGATGCAGGCAAGAGTTCTATCCTAAGTATTCCAGATTTTCAGTACCTGCGATGACTTTTAATTGCTAAATGAATTGCCTAATATGCTTCATTTCTAACTCACCATTTCAATATTTAATTTGTGTTTTTATACCAGCTCATGAGAACGATTTAACGCTTAGAGGAGATGAGGGTCAAAGTAAAAAAGGATAATTAACAATCCAGTAACCTCAAATTTACAAAATGTCGTTTGCAGTGTTACAGTGAAAATTCACAAATAGCGTTTGCAGAATCTCACGCGTTTCAAGTGGAGACGGGTTCGGTAGCAAGTTATGGATAGCCCATCTTACATCGTCGCATTACCCAAGGGTCAAGAGGTAGAAAGGCGCACCGCACTCAGCTCCTATGGTCTGCAGCTTTTTTTTTTTTTTTTTTGTTTTCTGAGTTCCGGTATTGCACTCTAGACATCCTAACATCGTGATTGAGAAGCCCACAGAAAGAAGTTTGGTATTCTAAATTATTGAAACTGGTGCCATGATTATAGAATTTCATCTTCTAATTATAGCATTTTATTGATTCTGACTAACTTTCATTATTCTGGTTGTGAAAAACTAGGAATGAATCATATATTAACTAAAAAAATTGACTCATGAATGAAATAATATTCGAAATTTGTACTTTGGGGATCCTCTTTTTGTGAGTAAGCTAATAATTTTGTGACCCTATGCCAGATGAAATACCGTTCAATCTTTGTAAACATAAAGATACAATAATTATGTGGAGGTTGTTAGCACAAATAATCAAGATTAAGCCAATTATGAATAATGCATCTCAATAATATCCTTATTGAATAAATGCCGTTCGCTCGTAGGTGTACCGAATATTCAGTTATAGATGCTTAATGACTGCGTTGCCTTCTTTGCCGTCATTTAATAAACACTTTTAATGCGACGTTTTTTTCTGATTCGGTTCAAATTTGGTGCACTTTTAAGCAGTGGGTGACATTCTAGAGATAGTCCCATTTATTATTTAGTAATGACGCATAAAGAGTACTATTTAACGTTTAATTAATGGTTGGAAGAAACGTGTTGCTCTCGCAGATATAAATTCAGTTATAATTAGATTGAAAATCTAAACACACAAGTTGAAAAAGGGCTCTGCTGTATTCGCTGAATATGTTCACCTTCTTATTCAATTGATTATAAAACTTTATACAAGAGCGACGCACGCGTTGCCTGTATTAAAGAGTAGAATAAGGCACTTGTGCGTGCACTTCGACATGATATTTTACATGCATTGTGATCCAGTCGGCTGCAATTACATAACTCCATATTCTGCATTCGTCTTGACCACAATTGCGTCTCATGCATCATTGCTCAGAATAACTAAATTGCCTGTACTTCTATCGCAAGACGACACTTTAACGTTATCATGACGGAATGTCCGCAAACATCCAGTCACTCTTTGTTATTGTGCTGAGGGCATGCAGCTCACCTTTGGCATTCAATTTCCCAATAAAGTGCCGTAAGAGCGAAAAATTCTCGAGGAAAATTATAAACCGAAGTAGGTTTTGCTAAAACATTTTAAATGTGCCTCTAACAATTACTCTCTACTCAAACTGAAATCTCCTCACGAACCCAAGCTTCAAAAAGACGAAGTAATTATGGCATGCATGTAACCATTATAATTCTATTTTAAATATATATGTATAAACTGAAGCAGGGGTTTCGCCCGCGACTGTTGGGGAATCGGCCCGGAAGCGTCTTGTGGCTGTGAGCTCCCGTTCATACATGCATCGAGCGCTGCATGCGCCATAAATAATGACCTTTTGTCGTCGATTCAAGTACACCGAAAAAGTAGCGCTGCTCGTAGGAAGTCTTAACATAAATGGCACTAATCTGTTTTCTTTTAAATATATAATTGTTTCGTATTTCGTACTGTTAAGACCTAAGTTTTATTTTATATACCTTTTTAGCCGTCATCGCATGGGCGCTGCTATCTTGGAATCACGTGACACGGCCGCCATAAGGTGCTTCAATTCGTCGCTCTGCTCTCCCCTCCTCTGCTTTACAACGGCGTTGTATTCGTGTTTTTTCTTCACGTTTCACCGCGTTTCTCGCCTTACATTGTAAGGTGTCGTCCGAGGATTATATTTACTACCCGATTGCGTGCAATTATTACCCTTTAGCAGTTAATTTTGTAACACGTTTTTGCGTAATTTCACCACCGGCGTACCGAAAGGTGTGAGGAGGGAGGGGGCACAAAAGTCAGCGTTAGCCCTGGGGCACATTGAGCCCAATTACTTATGACAACTTAGGTTTGCTCAAACAATAGTAGCGAAACATTGGAAATATCGTAAGTAGCGCAATGTATGTTTATAATCGAGAGATAAATATCTTAAGAAAACCAACAGAATAAATCAGCGAAAGGATCAACTTTGTATGTGAACTGAAAGCACCCGGTTTTGTCTTCATAACAAATCGAAATCAGATGCTTTTTATTATATGGGACCAGTCGAATTGTGGAGATAGGTAGCGAACATTGTTTAACATGCAATTTATAAAATTCTAGGTATATTTTAACGTCTACATCATGCGATTTGTTTGTACGTGACACTGCATAAAAATATGTTAGACGATGTTAATTATTTTTGCGATACAAACAATCGCTTGATCTGTTTTTTTTACCAGTTTAAATAATCTGTACGCCGTCCTCGTTCTCATGTCCGCTGTCGTTCTGGGTGTTAGAAAATTTCTTAAGACAAAATTCAATTAATCAATTTCAATTATATCGACACAAAAGTCGGAACTACGCCGGTGAACAACTCACAGGCAGCTTGAGAGCGCCTAAGGGCCGTATTATGTGATGCAAAAAAAGAAGCCGTCTGCATGAAAATCACCCAAGTGCAGCGTTGTCGATGTTGTACAGCGATTTACTTTTCGAGGGTGGTAACGCACAAATGTACAAAGAGCATCTGTTTTAATAAAGATCTGCATACAAAGGTTTATGAACGGGTGTGCTTAGCATTTGATTTCAACCAAACATGCTGGAAATCACTGCCCTAGCGCGCTTTAATTTTATTCGGCTAGCTTTACGCAAGACAAATTTCAGACACTTATCTTATTCGCATCCTGAGTAAGCCAATCTGTGAAAAAATAGTTTACTTCCTAATGACAATATTGTGAAATGCTGATAATGAATACTTTAGCAGTAGAAAAAGTTAATGAAATTTCCCATCTGGCATAGGGTGGACAATCGGAATATTTAACGAGGCAATATTACTTTTTCTTTAATCATGTGCGTTATTGCATCAGAAATTACTAGTCTCTGAAGACAAACAGTTGATGTACGCGAATATAAAGTTGTAATAAGTGAGCCTGAGACTTGTTCCTCGCGATTCAGCTCATTGTTAATCAGGCTGACGACCAGCTCTTTTACTACGCATCTATAAAGTAGTCTTTCCATGTTTCTTTAGCCAGTGTCACCGGGCACGGCTGTAGACGGTGGTGATTCTCACTGTGCACCATGTCCTTCGTTTTGCAACTGAAGGTGACCAAAATTAACGACGAACATGAGCAGCGACGTCATTAAGTGTTTCTGAAGAAGTCAGCAGTGACTCGAAACCACTTCGTAGTCCTGAACGTAGCTCAGCCCCACTTTTTAATTGGTTGTGTGCTACAACGAACACATTTTTCTCACAAAATTAAGCGGAAATTATTTAAGACACCTATACAGCTGCGAGTGCGTTAAAACCGAAACCAATTAAATTGAAGCCACCCAATGACGGCGGGTTGGCCAGCGCTTTCTCTTTGCGGGATTGGTAACTACTGATATCAAAAAGTCTGTATTGCTGTAAAAATTGTCAGGAAAGTATTAACAACATAATGAAAAGATTTTTTCTCAAGTCATATTACACCCGGCTAATTCCCAAGTAATTTGAGCGACATAGTGACGATTTTGTTCTTGATTTCTAGTTCTATTGACAAATTTCAACGTGTTAGCGACATGGTGGTATTTTAAATCTTTAAATTACACTAGGTTAAAACTACGCCATCCTTACTTTTATACTTTTCTTGTCCTAAAATATTTTAGCTCTCTCTCCCTCCCCCCGCCCTATATTGACCCTTGACATTTCAGGGGTGCGCTATCTGGCCGCCACGCTAACATGAGTTGCATACCTCTGAATTAAGGCATCACGCTCTGCATTATTCCTTTGTGAGTGTAGAAACCGACCAGATCGAACCTTCGATTTTTTGTATGTAATAAAATGTTAAACTTTAATTTGATTATTTCAAGCAGCTGCTTGGAACAGACAGTTTGCCGTAATAATCAACTGTAAAAAACCGAAACTACGTATACGGTTTGGTGTCTGTTTTTTATGCATTCCATTTTTTAGTGTCCCTGAATCTAATCATTCTATCAAGGTACTATATTTTGGTCTGTATGAAAGCACAATTGAAGTAACACATTCTTACCTGCAATGTGCAATGCACTGGTCTCTATATGCAAAATTATTTCTGTTTCCATTAGCTCCTTTATAAAAAAATGTTTCACATTGGTTTGTCTCATTATTATAGTACCATCGCGTCATATTTTGATTTCCGGACCCGGGATCATGTGTATGCCAGCATTTACCTCGTGTTTGATCTGTGGAAAAGGGTGATATTTCAATTCTTAATTTATGTAACAAACGGGAAAGGCATTTTTTTTAATAAATTTCCCGACATATTGGGACGAGTGTCATTGCTAATCGAAGTTTAAGAAACTGTATGTCATTACCTTTCGTTCCTGCGGTTATAACTTCATGAAATAACGTTACCCACTAACATTTTATCATATTTTTAACATGTCTTAAATACTCTCTACTTTTTCAAGCGGTACTTTCTCAAGCAAAAAAAAAATCGAAAAATGAAATTGCAAGATGATTTTCAAAAGTGTTCGCATTGAATGCACAAAAACAAACGAAAGTAGAAGAAAACAGGCTTATGACACCTAATTGAACAAGAAAGTGGGATTGAGCGTTGTTGCTTTTAAAAATTTAACTAGCTAGAACAATGGAAATTACGCAGGCACATACGTAAGATATATGTGTGGTGACGTACGCACGCACCGACACAGCGGCTCCCGAGATAACCTTTCTCCGCTCGACTCGAACGGCCCCTGTGAGCTGTCATGTACTCAATCGGTATGTAACCAATTTACACAACGCCACTTCCGAAACCGTTCGAGTCACCTGCAGCCAGTCCCGCGTACGTTCGCTCTCACTGCCACTTCTTCCTCTTTTCTCCCGTTCCCCCGCGCATCCGCGGGACGGGCCCGTTCGGTGCCGCGCTATCCCTCACAATCCTCCCCCCTTAGAAAGCGAAGTCCGGTCGGTCTTCGCAGAACTTCAACAGCTGGTCCACATGTGCCAGTCTCGCCAGTCTTCCAGTTCTTTGGTCCCTCAAACGATAGTCATTGGCCTCCACTTTCGCCACCACCACGAAAGGTCCCGAACGTCTTGGAGCCAGTTTTGCTGCCACTCCTTTGCTGGCATCACTGAGGGTGTTCAGGTCGCGTAGTGCTGTGTCACCTATTTGGAACTCTGACTGCTGCCGGGTTCGATTGTAGTAACGCCGCTGTTGCTCTTGCGCTTTTCTTTGGTTCTCCAGAGCAAACTCATACGCGTCCTACAGTCTAGACGTCAAATCTGCCACGAAGCACGGCGTGCCACTGATTGGTGAAGAGAGTTGGCCGGGGTTTTGTTCCCAAGGGCAACGGAGCTGGCGCCCATAACACAAAATGGCAG
>JABSTQ010006264.1:0-26241 GCA_013358835.2 Ixodes persulcatus | reverse complement strand
ATCACGATCCTCTTTGGCATCGTGGGACATGTTCAAGAGCCAGCTGAAGGGCACCTTTATAAACCACAACCGCCGAGAGAGAGCCGAGGATCTACTGCGAATGAGAACCCAGGGCCCCAACGAGACCATCACCGGCTTCGTGGAAGACGTTCTGCGCCTGTGCTCCCGCGCCGGCCCTCGGGCCACAGATGAAAAGAAGCTGCGAATCCTCATGCGGGGCGTCAGAGACGACATCTTCGGCGGCCTGGTCCGTAGCCCTCCGACAACAGTCCAAGATTTTGTCATCGAGGCAACAAACATCGAGCGTGCCCTTCAAGCCCGATCCAGTCACTTTCAGCGACTACCCGGCCTCGCTGCCCTCCGGCCGTCTAGCGGCGACCTTGGCTCCAGCATCCCAGGCATTCGCGAGATCATTCGCGACGTCGTCCGGGAGGAGCTGCGAAAGCTGCTACCCGCCGCTGACCGACCAGCTTCGCTCTCCATCGCTGAGGTCGTGCGGGAAGAGGTGCAGAGAGCCATTCAACCAGAGGCTCCCATCAGCGCAGCAGTCCCCGAAGAACCCGCGCTAACTTACGCCGCAGTGGCGCGATGGCCACCGCCTCCTCCTCGCGCCTATGTCGCGCAGCCCCGACGTCAGTCTCCTGCGCCGCAGCACGACCGACGCCGCGACTACCAGCTCCAGTACGCCAGCCAGGAGCCCCGTGCACCACGGAAGACCGATGTGTGGCGAACGCCCGACCGACGCCCTCTGTGCTTCCACTGCGGGGAAGCAGACCACACCTACCGCCGATGCCCATACCGTCGACTCGGGCTGCGCGGGTTCCACCCGAACGACCCGCGACCCCGTTATGGTGAACGCCCTCGGGAAATCGACGAGTACCTGCGACGACCTCAGTCCCCCGAGCCTGCGTCCCGCCGAGAGTTCCGGTCGCCTTCGCCACGACGTCCAGCTTCGCCGATGCACCGACCCCGACGTGAAAGCCTGTCGCCCCTCGCTCCACGCCGGGGAAACTAGGCGCGGCAACCCCTGGAGGTGGAGTTGCCGAAGACGACCGACGCCAAGATCCTCCAAGATCGTCAGAGCACTCCCACTCAAACGCCGCAACGCCCCGAAACGACGTTTCTACAAGAGTGTCGAATAACCTCAACGTAAGCATCGACGGCCACGACGCGACAGCACTCGTCGACACCGGAGCAGACTACTCCGTTTTGAGTGGGAGACTCTCTCGCCGCCTTCGGAAGGTTACGACGTCGTGGGACGGACCGCAGATACGAACCGCCGGCGGACATCTCATCACACCTGTCGGCAGGTGCACTGCGCGCGTTGAGATCCACGGCGAAACCTGCCCTGTGAAGTTCGTCATTCTGCAAGACTGTTCGAGGGACGTCATTCTCGGAATGGACTTCTTGTGCGAATACGGCGCCATCATCGACCTTGCGGAGAACAAGCTGACGCTTCAGAAGCCTGTCCCATCGGCAGAAAATCCCAAAGCAACGTTAGCTACAGTCCGAGTCCTTGCCAGCCATGTAAACCTGCCGCCGCTGTCGAGTGTCTTTGTACCCGTCGGGACTGAAGAAGTCACCTGCGGTGTAGCACTGTTGGAAGGAAGCGTCCAACTTCTCGTTGGACGAGGGATTGGCATTGCGAGAGGCGTAATCGAGATCCAGGACGGGTGTACCGTAGCCCTTGTCACCAACTTCCGGCAAGAGTCGCAGCACCTTACAAAGGGTACAGCTGTGGGCTTCGTCGAGGAAATTCCGGACTCAGCCGCGATCGCCGTGATCTCAGAAGACGCTTCTCCGGCGCAGCACCAGAGAACCACGCCGTCAGAGCTCGACATCGACCCGTCCCTCCCAGCCCCACAACGACGGCAACTCAGTGACCTTCTCGCCGAGTTCAGTGAGTGCTTCTCCACGTCGTCGAACGACGTGGAGAACCGTTAGGCCACGGTTATATTGTCCTCCGTGACAATATAACGTGATTCATAGCTGACGGGGAGAGGGTGGGAGCCTTGCTATTCACGAGCAATGCAAAGGCACCTTTTTTGTAGTGGACTTGTGCTAGTGACAGGAGAGTGATACAAACATCGCCGCGTTCCTAAAGATACATGTTTACGTGAGTAGCGAGCAGCCAAGAAAACCTTTTTTACGAGAAATATGTGCTCGCACAGCAGGATTAGGTAACGGAGGGGGGGTGTTCAAGTTTCTAGGTTCGTGGTTCGTTTTTAGACGTCCTTCTCGGGTGATATGAACTCTCACTGGAGGCCGAGTGATAATGAAATGCACGGGGCACTCTCACTCCCTTCGTTGTTTAAGCCGACGGTATCAGTACTCATTTCAATGTCGTTAAGGTAGATTCCTACAAATTGTTCAGCGCATGTATATAAAAACGGTTCTAGGCAAAAGGAAACCTAAGTGTGCGATGAATTTCGAAGTAAAACTATAACTGACTGCGATTATGGGGCGATTACTTCATGTTAAATAAATACGAGCAACTGTTGATGATGATTTCTGCTTTCGGGTATCCTAGCAACCTGTTCTTTGGATATACATTTTGCGGCCGTAAGGACCATCACAATTGGCACACCTTGCAAATTAAGAATTACAGTCCTATATATCTGAAACTGGGCAAACGAACGACGTTTCGTACAAAATGTTGTGTCTAATTGTTTTAGTGCTCAACTTGGAGGTGGCGAAATATTAAAAATACAGACAAATCGGCAGCCGTGTAGTTTCTAAGTCCCAGTCCAGCCTGTTCGTCGTCTGATCAGTGGTTCGCGAGCTCGCTCCCAAATGGCTTGCTAAACGTAAAAACGCTTAAAACGCCTAGTTCAGACGAACAACACCCGGTATAGTGCATTGAAAATGCGCGGTCGTCGTTTTTGCATTATATTGTATATTTAACCACCACGAAATGAAAATAAAAAAAATAAAAGAAACTTTAACGCAAACGTTATGCGAAACGGCGTTCGTGCGCCCAGTTTTTTGGTACACACGATTATAATAAAACGTTCTGCAAGGCGTGCCGAATGTTCCGGTCTTGTGACCGCTCCCTGTGCATTTCTAAAATAATGACCCCGTTGACGCTGAAACTTTGTATGTTTTGCCTGAATCGCGCTTTCAGTGCATATGCTTGCACTATTCAATTGAAAAAGCATGCTTTTTCGCACAGTAGTGAGCGGTGGTGGGAACAATCGAATGCCTCTACGGCAAAACTGGCGTTCCAGCTGTCGTCTTAGGAAGTTGAAGAAACGTCTGGCCTGGCGATTTGGAAGCTTCTTATAATCGCTTTGTAGCCGATGAATTTGCGGCAGTCGCCGAATACTACGACGAAAGACGAATTATGAAGCAGGAATCGGAAAGAGAAGAAGCCTCTTGTTTCTATGCTAAGAGTGACTGTGGTGCATTGCACTTAGGCCAACACTTAATTCATAACTAGGAATGTTTAAACAAAATATGACAGCGGCAGAGATCTTCCCTTTGTAAATAACAAGAAAAAA
Organism: Ixodes persulcatus; assembly: GCA_013358835.2. NCBI lineage: Eukaryota > Metazoa > Arthropoda > Arachnida > Ixodida > Ixodidae > Ixodes > Ixodes persulcatus. The sequence goes on along the minus strand of JABSTQ010006264.1, from coordinate 22,741 downwards.
AAAAAAGCTTCTACAAAATAAAATATTAAAAAAATCGTAAACCGCCCGGCAATTATGTTGCTGCGTGATACTTTCTTGGTTTAGCATTAGTAACATTCAGGCATTTCTCTTTGAGCTCTGACTCCAAGTGTCTCCACTCCTCTCCATTCCAATTCACTCCACCCCATTAACTCCATTCACTACTCTCTACTCCTTGATTTTTCTTTTAGTTTCCTCGATAATTTTAGTAGAAAAACTGGAGTTGTATAGTTCACATGACATGAAGTCGTGTGACATCATTTTCCCCGCTAAATTTAGCGGGGAAGTTGGATTGACGTTTAGGTCAAGTGACGTCAATTTTCCCGCTAAATCTGCCGGCGAAACTAAACTACCGTGACGTCACAGGCCACGGCTTCACAAAATGCGGCTTCACGCAATCAAAAGCAACTAAAAAAAAAGTTTCACGTTTGAAGAAAAAACAAAACTGTAATACAAAATATTTTTACTCCAAAATATTGCGCAAGACGACGTCAGTAGTTAAAAAAAGTATTTTTCGATCCCGAAAGCCTTCTTTGCTTTTTTGAATAAGCAGAAAGGAATGCCCGAACACCTTCAGCGGCGAAAATTACGAAAAAAAAAACACAATGTACATCTTTTTTTCTTTTTTTAATAGCCTGAGACTTTGGAACAGAAATTTGGAAAACATCCACTCAGGTGCGACCACTTGTTATTTTCTCTTACGTATCTGCTTTTCAAAATATTGAGAGTTCAACACCTCAGCTGCACATTATCTGCTATCCATAGTATTTGTGGCTGGAACTGGACTTATCCTAATTTTACTTTATATTTGAGCACTTCAAGATGACCAAAGTAATGCGACAACAAGACAAATGTATGTCCCGGCGTAAGAAAACATTTCAATGCTCTAGCCTTCTTCCACTCCGACGTAAAGTCTCCGGCATTATGACAGATTCTTTCGCCAATAAAGTTTATGCGGCCGTGCTAAACCCGTTTGGGTCGGAATACCTTTCTTTTAGGGAGATAATTATTCTCAGGTTTATTTACTTCCTCGCCAAAAGCAATGTGATTAAGTTCAAAACGAATACAGCTCAGCCGCTTGAAGCTGCCTTATCAAGTGGGTATTTCTTATTGATAGACCGACCAGTACCTATTCTTGCCGTCAAGACGGACGACTCTCCCCTGGATCCTGAATCAACCCCACTCTAACCTCATTTCAAATAGTCATTTTGTAAGTTTTAATTGCAATTCCTCATCTCATTCCCCCAAAGTTAGAAAGAAATATCATATGTTTCAGCGAAACGTCTATACAAACGTATACAAACTTTTGAAAACAGTAATATAATCCTCTCACACATATGCACATAAACTATAGAACGGGTCAGCGAAAATTACACCAACGCCACCGCCTTCGCGTTCATCGTGCATTCATATAATAGTCTTCAATTACAGGTCGCACTGTATAGATCATGGCCAGGGAGACCGTTACGAAGGGAGCGCTGTCTGCGATATTCTTATCAAGCTGGAAAAGACCTCATCTTGCGTCCGGTAAACATGTGCTTGGCTTCAAAGACGTTAAACTTGAGGGTGTATTTACACGTGATGGCAACCAGAGCGCCTTAGGAATCATTAGGCCTAAGGTGGTTCTAGATATGGAAGTTGAACAAATACCAAGTCTAGAATGCGACCCGCCTAACAAGACGTGTGAAATTGACCCTTTTAAGAACGTCCTGCAGCCAATAGCTTCTGAGCTAGTCATCTGAGTTAGACACTGTTCGGCCACATACCTTTTTCACGTTTTGGATACAAGTGATGCGTCCAGAGTCCAGACTTTTGGCGTAAACTGGGCACAGCTCGTGCCGAAAACGAGCAGTGCCTCATCATCTGGCGAGGACTCCAATTCGATCCATTGCTTTATTAAGAAAAAAATGACGTCAGCCAATGTTATTTGCAGTTTCGAGAAGGGTCTACTCCCTTACGTTATTTAGTCGTTCAGCAGTGGCAGTAAAAGTATGACCAGGATGAAACTTTTTGAAGGTTCGTGACCAGACATGTCCATAAACCGTGACCTTAGGGGAACCCATATCACAGCTCCGATATACGGTGCTTGCGAAAGCAGCATCAGAAGGTTAGTCCCCATACAAAGATTGTAAAGTGAAGAGGACGAGCGGTCATTTCATTTTGTAGAGTACACGCGTTTTCTTAAAGCGGTGTGATCAACTGCGTCGCAAGCGCTTCCTACCCCTTACAACCAGAAAAACCACTGTCGCCAGCTGTCGGGTAATATTTGGAACGTTTCCGATGTGCGTACATTTTACGCAATTTCTTTTTTTTTTCACCATGGGCTTGAAATAACTTAGGCAATATTATAACGGGTCATTCATCATTGCTAATTCGTTTATTTGATCTCGCAAACAATGCAAGGCCTTCAGTTTCGTTATACGCAGATCACAGGTGTTCCAATAACACCCGAGAGATGGTGTAATTGTGCCAGTGTGTTTTCCCGTTATGAGCGGTTAAAAACGTTTGCAACGCAGACGATTATACTGAAACGCTAATATGTAAACCCGCCTGTAGACAATGTTTTTTTTTATTTTTTACTTTTTTTTATGTACTGCAGTACTCCGTCAGTCCAAGCGGAAATGTCCGATAGCCAGGGAAGCGTGCAATGGCGCCTCCTTATACTTTCGTCCTGCAAGACTACCGGGAATCCATCAGCGAAGGTTGCTTCCCTTAGCCTCTCATGATGGATGAGTTCGCGGTAACTGGCAGCCAGGGCAAGGCCTCTCGGGGAACGGTCGATGCATGACGACGGACGACCCGCCGTGTCTAGAATAGGGATTCGTCGTTTCCGTTCGGCAGAGGGGAAAGCGCGCATCGACTCCTTGACGTGAGCAACTCTCGTCGTTGTTCGTAGATTAACGTTGTTAATTCAGACAACACGAGAACAGCGTTTTCAGGGGATGACAAAACGTGTTATAAATAATAGAATGTAACCAGTGTAGCGTTTCGAAATTAGGAATGCTACGTCGTCAAATTCGTGTGCGGCTCCAGGAAAGATCTACTTCATGACGAGGGTCTCTTACGTCACTTTTTCTCCCTAGAAAACGTAGTATCATCAGCAAAACTAAACTATAAGAAATTGTTTTTTGAATAAATGACATAATGGTTTAATCGTTTATTGGATAAACTGTCAAACAGGAACGCAATATGTATTTCTTCAAGTATCGCGATCAAGAAGCTAACGTAGGGTGTTTCCTGTTCTTTTCAGTTGTGAGACATTATTTAAGCTTTATTGAAATTATTGCAGATATGCCCAATACCTCAAACTGCGCATTCATTCCTTCCGTAGCACGCAGTAAAAATTATAGTATGTCAAAACTGTGAAGCTAGCATTTTGTTGTCACGAAGTAAAAACACTCAACTGTTTGGCCGTAAACCAAACGCGAAGACACTTTACAGCGAAACAGGAGGCCAATCCACGAAACGGCAAATATAATATAATACGTTCAACGTATCGAGTGTGGATCGCTCTTAGTCAGGGTTTCTCTAGTTACCACCTGATGGCAGGCGCAGAAAAAAATCATAACTTGATTTGAGTATACCTTGTGGCGCTAGCCACCATCCTACTGAAAGTGAAAAAAAAAGGAAAAAAAAACGATTTTATATTGTTTATTTTAACGCTTCCAGATCTACAACTAAATTCACATCTTTCACACAATCATTTTCAGCACAAAATGGACACAATGCATTTAACACAGATCACATAAAAATACGACAAACACAAGTGACACGCTTCCTCTAACTCTTAACTCCCTTGAGTGTCCAAAAATCGTTTATGCTGTATATTTGAGTGCGCAAACTTCTCGTCGTATATCACCATGTTAGTGAATAACGCTGCGAATATAGTGTTCTTCTCGCAACAATATTCTTTATCAAGGAAGTTTTTAAACGATTCATGGCTTCTATCTTCTAGGAGGAAACAAAAGTAAACACGGAAATTAATTGCGACAGTCGATAAAACAACCTCCCCACCGGTTCTCAGCATTCATGTGTTAACTTCCCCGCATAACAGCCGCGAACAAGCTTTCTTGTCGATTACGTTAATCGGAAATTAAAACGAAGGCGGTCGCCGTCGGTGTGAAATTGGTTTCTTGACGTCACCCGCGGCGAACGAAGGCTTTAACTGACGGTGAATATGACGACAGCTGCACGTCTTTCGCGCTTTGCGCGACAGAAATGGATGAAAAATTAATACCGCACGCAGCTCCCATATTAATTCGCCTGCAGTGAGCTTGCGCATGCTCTCATTTTCGGGGAAGATATAAACAAGCTCAGAAGCACTCGTAGAACGTCAAAACAATTTTTTCTTTGTTAGTCCTCGAGGTTGTGGGAAAGTTGCCTTGCTGCGTGCCCAACCCGGAGGAACAACACGTAGATTGGATTTCGGAAAACGTGAAACTACAATTATTAGTAAAGTGCAAACATGAAGTTAGTATTAACAAAGGTCGTCGGTCGTGCAGGCCCCGCTTTTCTGCTCCCCTGGTTGGCGTCGCCGCAGCTGCAATTATCTGTTATTTCACTAAAGGTAACGTCACCTGTGCTCTCTAGGCGCAGTGGCACCCCCTATAGGGTCCACAAGCTAGATACACTATTTACGACGCACATCAACGGTCGTGACAGTGGACTGTCATGACTGAAGGCAGCTCGGACAGCATCATTCAAAAACCGAGCACACACAGACCATAAAAAGGACGTTCTCATTGTCAAGTAGGAGCGAAGCAGCGAAGCTTCATGGACGGCAAAACCCTTGCCAGTGAACCGTCTGAACGACCGCCGTCGAGTGGCTGATTCGTTGACGAGCGGCACACGTTCGTCCAGTCGAGCCTACGAACGTTAACTTTGCACACAAACACGGAAACACGAGAACAGCACACGACACATGGAAAAAACGGCAGGTTTAGATCGCAGAATGTGCGTCTCGCAAACTCCGACTGGCCTTATTTAAACGTCCTTGGGCCCCAACCTGCTGCTCGTCAGTGTTGTGCCAAATACTCAACAAAAGTATTTCAGATAAAATACCAAATGCTAGTTCGAAAAAAATATGTTTAGAGTGGCGTTAAGTTACTTATGCTACGAGCTATCTATATCATTGAAAAAAAACGTGAATTACATTTGAAGATATTACCAGCTTGAAACCAGTAGGTTGCAAGCTGGTAATATAAGAATTTAAAGAAAAAATCAAAAGGGAGTGCTCGTTTTGTGATGGCTTTCTTTGAAATCTATTCTGATGCGCTCGTACAACTTTCGAGAAGCGACTTAGCTGCTGCAATCGAGGTTTACATTTAAATACTTCGGGATATACAACATAATGGGTACCGAAAAATTTGAGAAACAAGGGGGACTAACGTATTCAAGGCATGGTAACTGGAGTGCTTTAGTTTGGCGGCAGGATCTGCCCATGACTCATGACGTATTCAGCAATACGTTTGTAGTATGCCTTGACGTGATTCGGCCGACTTGACACATAGTCTGGCATTGCACAATGCTAACAGCCGAACTAGAAGCTGATCTGGCAGCGAGACTTGATGATGACTACTCGAAAGAAAAGACAAACGTGCCCGCAGACATGTACACGTTACCCAAAAAAAGTAACTAAATACCGTTACTCGTTACTCGCTCAAAAAGTAACTAAATACGTTACTCGTTACCCATTCTCAAAAGGAACGCGTGAGTTACCTCAAAAGTAACGAGTTACTTTTCACGTTACTTTGGCGACCGAATACGCAACTGTTTTTGTTTCATGGTTTATTGTTTTCTTTTTAGTAGTCATTGCCCTTCAGCAGCATCTGCCTGTAGAAGTTTTAGTCAGTTATGTTTCCCCGCTTCCTTGAAAATACATCTCCGGCGACGCTGAAGAGTCGTTCTACCGACGCACTCGAAGGAACGGCAGTGTTGTGCTTCAGGAAGAGCTGGTGAATCTTCGAGAACTGCGCCTTCATTGAGGACAGCGGGTAATGGGTTATGTGCCTTCCCGTGTTTGCAACTTCCGGGTTTACATTCGGTCCGTACCCGTATCTAGAAGGTTCAACCAGCGAACCTAATTGTGCTCGCTGGGTGAAGGACATTCCCAGCTGTAGAGTTCAGTACAGCAACGTTTATCGCTGGACACATCAGTCGAACCGTTCGACTGACGTGTTCAGCGATATACGTTGCTGTACTGTCATACAGGTTAGTTGTTTTTCGGGTTGCCCATCTGCCTTTGTCACAATAGACGCATACTCAGGCTAGAATAAAAACAAGGCCGTTTGAGCGGTGTTGTACACGTTACTCCTCAAAAGTAACGAGATACCGTTACTCGTTACTTGGCCTTCAAAGTAACTAAATACCGTTACTCGTTCCTTTTCTAAAAAAAGTAACTAAATACGTTACTCGTTACCAAAAATAATAACTAGGTACAAGTAACTCGTTACTTGTAACGCGTTAGGTACATGTATGCGTGCACGCTAAGGAGAAACATTGGCTAGAGGCTAGCAGCCCCTGTCGGTGATGAACAACCAAGAGCAAGTATATTGTCTTCCCACCAAGGCCGATGAGCACCTGCTGTACCTTTAAACTTTACAAACATATTAGAAAGGTCAAGAGGAAAACAGAAATATAAGAATGGGTTCATGAAACCGCTTGCAATCCCTGGCTCCTCCTAGCAGAAAACTCGGTTTGAAGATTCTGAGAATGAAACAATGAAGAATGTAACAATGAAACAAGGACATAAAAGAAATGGTTTTGAACGAGCTTGAGAGCCGAAGTTCAGCCACAACACGCACACAAGGAGCTTTGGAGAAGCCCGATCTAGGTCACTGAGGTTTACTAAAGTAAGCAGAATCTAGCTTTCTTGGCCCAGAGAATGTTCGCTCTCACGTGAAAGAGTGCATGCGCATTTTCATACCAGAACCCCCCGAACCGGCGATTTCCTAAATTGGTACATTGTGACTGTACCGAGTGTTAGCGACCAGAGCCTAGCGTCATAATCTTCCACTTAACGATCCACTCTAGCTTTAAAAAAACAAGTAAACGCTAACTGACGTCACAGCAATATGTTAGCTCCAAGTGTATTGTGGCATTTAAAGTAAAGTAGAAAAAAAAACGGACAAGAGGACACATTAAGGCGGGCGTATATGGGGCAGACAATTTCGTCTTTTGTTGGCATTTGGAGGCAGCGTTTTGCCCATGATCGGTTTTCTGTCCTATGTTTCGTTCCTTGCCTGAAGCCTGCAATCAGTTCAGCTTTGTTCTTGAGATTGCTCAGGCGACAAATATTTTCGAAGGTTGAAAAGTATATTTGAGATACTGAGCACAAGAGAGTGAGAAAGGTAATTAAGATAGAGTAGCGAATGCTTTAGACAAAATGTGTTTGCAAAATACTGAAATACTACCTTAAGTATTTGAACTACAGTATCTTCGGTAGATTATTTAAGATAGGCACAAGTTTGTTTGACATACGGTGTTTCTAAGCGTTCCTTTTTAAATAGAATCTTATATTTTAAAGAATGCAAGAATAAAAAAATATAATGAACTTTTCTTGTCTTTGAAAAGGTTTTTAGCAGTTCTGCATTCCTAGTTTTATCCCACAAACCAAAATTTTGATGACAAACTTTGTTTTCAGAAGGGTGCGCCATGGCCTCATTGGGGGGAAGGGGAACATACGGAGGAAAAGTTTACATTCGTTGGTTCACTCCTCTGGAGCGCGCGCACTTCTATAGAGAGAGTAGCGTCTCCCTGGCACGTGTCACGTTAAGCGCTGTCATCCGGGCGTGTATGTTAAGTGTGGATGTGAGGACCGAGGTGTTTGGCTCTTTTGTCTCCCAAGCCGGCACAATCCCAACGAAGGTATCGGATCGTCGGGCTTACGCACACTGCGCATTAAAACAATAAAGGATTCCAAAAGAATGCAAACAGGAAGAACGGTTGAACGCCGCATAAACAATAGCTGCGGCAACGAGGTGGATGGACTTAGAGCGATAAACTGGTATCCCCTTTAACAGGCAAAAGTGATTCCTCACCCCATAGCTGCCACCATTTTGTACAATTTTGACAACTTGATACGGGACCGTACCAAATCCTGAGGCTGTTACGCAAAACTGAGCCGAGATTTGTACTTGCGATCGCCGGAAAAAACCATGATAAACTATTTTTCAGTACTGTTATCCCCAGATATCAGTGCCTAGCTCCAATAAAAAACCCAAAAAAAGCACCGCGGTTCACGGCATCTAGCGGAACCATTGAGAAGCTGTCCGAGGCTACGTCGGAAAAGCACATTTTGGACTTTAAACAAATTAAACATAACTTATCTCGTCGGCACAGGGATTTAAGATCAATAAAGAGTTATCTGTGCGCGGTACTTTTAAATGTAGGCGTAAAACTATAAGCTCACATGTCTAGTGGTCAGAAATGTGCAACATGGCGGCGGCCGGGTGGGGGTCACTTTCAGCTGCCCCTTTATCACTCTAAGCACATCTACCTCGTTGATGAAGAGTTACTAATTTTAACTCTTACGCAACTACTAATTCTGTTTCTTGCTATCAACGCTAGGGGAATAATTTCAGCTTCTGGTTGGCCATGAGAAATTTACAAGCCCTCTTTCGGCGTCTGGTGCACTCCCTGGATCTGCCCGCTTCTCCCGTTTACCTAACTCTCTTTATATACGGCTCTGGCATCCATCCATCCATCCGCCTGGTTGTGATCGCCTCAGCACTGGCATCCACGACGGCTGGAACAGAGGCTTCGATCGTTACAATGTCAGCTCCAGCGCTTAACATTCCCCTTCTACAATATTTGATGCTACGATTCTGTGTGGATACGTTTCCCTGCGCTCCGAAACAGTAAGTGTCTCTAACGCTGGCCATCAGCGATGCACCAGACGGCGCCGTCATGTCCACGCGTTCGGGTAATGAACAGCTAGTAAAAAGTTCCTAACGGCCAGAGAAGGGTAGTAACTGCTGCGGTGACCAGTTTTTTACTATTTCTTTTTTTTTAAGACTGCAGTTTATTGGGTCCGATTTCAATTGGCAGACTTAAATAGCGAATTCATACATTGACGCACAAATCAGTTGAAGGCATGTTACGATGTGTGTCAGTGTAACGTAATAAAGGCGTCGCAAGCGTCACGCACTCTGGAAAAAGTAATACTGTCAGCAAACAAGGGTGCCGACCCCATGAATTTAATTTATCACAAAAATTGGGTTATTTATGGTCATAAATATAAATTCGGGAGCGTTTAGGAACGACATGAAAAAATAACCACTAATCTGTCTTGAAAACTGCTACAAAAATCCCGCCGCCCGCAAAAATTATATTTTTCCCACCAGGTGACTCAGAAGACTGCCAAATTTAGCAAGAAAACCGTTAAATTGGAAACACTGTCCATTATGCGCCGCCGACGTCTGTGGGTGTCGAATGCCGCTTCGGCTGCAACAGGAAGCCGGACTTGAAGTTTTCGCCAAGGGTACGCCACCGTGCCGCGAGCTTTATGACGGAGTATGACGAAGCCTTTGGAAGCATGTTCAAATCCTTTTGCAATCAACTTTTAAGTCTTTCCTGTGGCCTTTTATTTCGGAATAAATAGTTTTTCATCCTTCGCATAACTGTCTGTTTTGCATTATACTGTATGCACCTTGGTTTATACTCACTTAGCTTAACCATTATTTTATTAGCAAGTTTTCTAAATGAGAGTTCGATATTAACCACACATTAGTGACGTGAGATTTGCATGTCATCTCTGAAAAGAGTAGGTAACAGTACAATACTGTTCTATAGAGACGTTCAATCATCAACTCTTCAATCTCGCTTGCAAACTAAGTTTCGCTAACTGTGAATAAGAAAAGGTATCGAATAATCTATTTCTCACAAAACCTTGCCCCGAAATCCAATAATGAACATCTCACAGAACGTTCCTTGCGAAAGCCCACTGCAGAAGCAGTAAAACAAGCAAAGATTGATTGTGGTATTAGTATTTTTCTCTGGGAAAGATGATTGCCAGGGCTCGATTTAATTAAAACGTATATACTGTCCCATTAAAAAAATTAATATATTCAATAAGAAAACATCCGTCAGTTGCCGAGTAGCATTTTCAGAATGATGTCAGAAAGGTAGCAGAACAACGGCGCCTTTACGAACAATATTTACATACAAAACAAAATACAAAAAAATAGAGAAATCAAACGAAATACTTGAAAATGCGTACTTCTCCTATTTCGCATACAGTATCCTAGATCAACTTGCCCTGAAATATTTTAATGATAAATTAATTTCGTGTCTCCGTTGCGACCAAGTACTTTTATTAGTATTATTATTGATGTCGCGCGTTAAAAAACTTCCTTTTTATTCTGGCCCCTGCTTGATGTGTAATATTTTTTGTTAGCCAAAAATAACGATAATTCCACTCACCACACAAAACAGGAAAAAAAAAACTTTTTCTTCCACGAAAATTTCACTAAAACATAACCCGAATGCGACGTCATAAAGAAGAGTTCTTCCAGATAAGAAATATTAATGCCGTCGACACCCTCTCTACCACCGCCGACTCGTAAAAGGATTTGTATTATATAGACGACATTAAATCACGTCATTTGTTCAATTGCGATCCTGGAACAACGAATACACAGTCTATGTTTATAGGTTCCCGTAGCAAAGGAAAAGCATTCAGGGCATTTCGGCTGATGTCGTCATTTCAATGCCTAGGCGAGCGACGTTTTAGGTCTTGCGTGGTCGCCGATAACATCCCGTTTAGGAGAGAAAAGAGAGCTGCTGAGGTTTTTACGACCTCCTTTATCAAAACACAGCCTCATCGTGCTGAAACCTAAGAGCTAGATTGAGAAGTAAAGGTAAAAGCGGTAGTGTTGGAGCCGTGGTTAAAACGAACGTTATCCAAAAAGCTAATGTAGACCGTGAGGTTGGGGTCGGGCAATGAGTTCGACAGAATGTGGCCAGTCTTAACGGCGAGCATAGGTAATAAGCAGGCTTGTGCCTGTCTCAACTACTCTACTCAGGACACTGGATTCGAAATACTTTTATTATTATTTCGGTATCTTGCAAATACATTTTTCTACCTTTGAATATATTTGTCGCCGTCACAATCTATAGGATTTAGGGATCGTGAGACTCAAGGGCAAAGCTGAGCCGATTGTATACTTGAAGGCAAGCTGCCAAACACTAGACAGGAAAGAAGGCGCGGGCGAAACGCAGTCTTCGAATGCCAACAATATACCATATCGATAGCCTCAAGTACGCCCACCTTCATGTGTTCTCTTGTGAGCATTATTTGTTTCTTTTTCTTTTTTTTTCGAGTTGTCTTTGAATGGCACGCTTCGCTTGGACCTTGCAAAGTGCTGGTGACGTCATCCGAATTTTTTACCTTTTGTCTGAAGCTAGACTGGTTCGCTCAGCGGTTTCGAAAGTCAACGCTCCGCACGGTCAAAATGTACCATTTTCAGAAAACGCCGCTACAGGTGCTTGTGTATAATAACGCGCGAGGTCGTTTTCAATTCAGCCTAAACACTCCTTCAGCCAAGAAAGCTAGGTCCTGCTGTTTTACTGAGCTGCAGTGACCTAGATTGGGCTCCTCCAAAGCCCTTTGTGTGGCTATTGCGTTATTAGCTTATGGTATTCTTCTCAAGAATAATCGCAACCCGATCTGTGTTTGCTTTTCTAGTCTCCCAGGGAGAGACACACTGCAACGAGAAGACAAGGAAGGGTTTCCTGAATTCCCGGTTACCCGTCCTCAAGAGTCGGCACTCCGGGCCCGCCAACCCTGGTTGTCGGCCGTCGTTCATAGCTCGCTGTCGGAGTCTGTGTCCAGGCCTACGGATCGTCCTTCCCACGCCAGAGCTGCGTTGGCTAGCTGTCCCGTTCTATCATAGCTAGAGTCTAACTGCGAAACCACTCGAGGATCGTCATGGCCCAGTCCGGTATAGCCAGCGCTCACCGTTTCCTCCGATCGTGGTCAGAACCTCGCTGGTGGACCACTCAGGGGATCGCCATAGGCCAGACCAGCCAGAACTGCGCCATCGTTCCTGGCCGGCCCAAGTGTCGTGCAGCACGCTCTCTCGCGCGCAAGCTTGTGTCTGCTCGGCCAACCCTCTGTCACGTGCCCTCCACCCCGTCTTTTTTCACCCTCGTCTCCCAAACTCTCCCCCCCTCAAGGCCTGGACCTCGGAGGACTTCCGCTACAAGTGACTTTATGGGCCTCAGGGAGGAGTTCTTCCACGTCGATGAACTGGGGAGACAGGTGAACTCTCTGGTCTTGGCCGTGTGAGGTGTCGGAGAGGTGGCAGCAACTGGTATTGCCGGAATGGCTACGTTGTAGCCTCCGAAAGCGGCGTAGGTGGTGGTGGCAGTGTTGCCAACCGTAGGGTAATTACCCTACTTGTAGGGTATTTTAGTCATTTTTGGTACATTGTAGGGTTGTAGGGCCGTCCGGCCATTTTCTCGCCAAAAGTAGGGTATTTTCAGACGTTGCTTCCTCAACGACAAGCATAATACAAAACAAAACAGTAAAAAAAAAGCTGCCGTGCAAGCTTTGCATAGATTTACAACCCGTGTGCTGCCACACCACGACATCATGCAAAACGAAAGTATCCAAGTAGCAAGACGTGCTAACAGAGAGCACAACACACCAAGTATTGGAGAGTATTGGAGAGCTAGAGCAAGTGGGAGAGGTGGGAGGAGGTGGAGTTACGCAAAGGGAGTTTGGATCCAGAAGAGGTATCTTCCCAGTGGAAATTTCCGCCAATTTTTCTCTGATGACTCTGGTCCATCCGGCGGTCCTTGTTACACCTGCGAAACAAGTGGCACCACGGGCGGAACCACCCCGAGCCCACCAAACCCGGCAGCCACTTGATGCAAATAAAAAATCAACAACAACAACAACAACCTTTTCAACTGGCCTTTTCTACGCACTGGTGTATGGTACGCATGCTGCAAATAACCATAGCTGGGACTACCACTCGTCCTGGGCGCTCTTTTGTTATGGCGCGTTGCAACTAACTCTCCTTTCCACGCCCATAGAGCGTCGATCCCTGATGATCGACGAGTACGGAGACCGATTTCGAAGCTCCAGCAGTGCTTCCCGGCACGTTGCGCAGTCGGTAGGAAGACTGCCTACTGACTGCACAAGTAGATAGGACTGGAGGCGTTCACTTGAGCGAACGACGTTTCAGCGAACGAAGCCGAAACCATGACGTTTCATCGAATGACACTTTAGCGAATACGGAAGAGCCACCGGTTTCCTATCCTTTCCTGTTGTAATAGCCTAGTTTGTCGAAATAGTACCTTAGTTTGACGAATCCCTAGGCGGTACACCCAAAGAAGCTAATATACCGTTCGGATTAGCTTCCTTTTGCAATGAGCCGCCTTGTCTGTCGCCGCGAGTGCTGATCCCACGTAGGCCAGTTTCTAATTTTGCGACAAATCGGCTAAACATGTTGGTTGGGGATGTCTGAGCGCCCGCTATATCACCGTTGTGCTGATGCTACACAGCGCACATGCAAGCATGGTGTTCTAGGATAACGCAGGTATGCGCGTGCATGCGTGCCCTGTCGCTTTGTACTGTATTAATATTACCCTGTATCATCATAATCCATGCAACAGTGTTATTTGAACACAGTTTTGCCTCGTAGGGTAAAATGTAGGGTAATAAGAAACATGCATAGGGTAATGTAGGGTTTTCTGGACGCTGGCGTGGGGTATTTTCAAAAAATAGGTTGGCAACACTGGGTGGTGGGACCCTCGGCGTCGGTCTTTCTTGGTGCCGGCCTCAGCTGGCTCTTCTGGCGAGGCCGGCAGACAATCTAGACATGTTCGTCACTCGCTGTCCTGCTCACAACGATGCAGCAGGGGGGCCTGCTCAAACCTGGTCCCTCGACGCGGGCGAACCTGTCCCGTTCAGCTTGCAGGACGCCACGGGCGTAGAACTGCCTGCTTGAACCGTTCGTCATGCCGAACAAGCGTCAGCCACCCTGAGCACTTGGGTAAACGGATGGGTGCGTGTTTCCTCCCGGTGGACCTCCTGTTTGACGCCGTCTATGGCAGTCTTTCGAAGAAGCCATTCTGCGCAGAACGAAGTGTTAAAACAACACACAATGAACAAATACTCTGCCGCAGAATGTGGTAGTTGTCAAAGCCTCGACTGCAAAATTGCTTGCCGACATGTTCGTGTAACGTGCGGCTAACTCGGCGAGTCCTCATTCCGGAGCTCGGTCGTGGGTCGCCGGGAACAGGGGTTTTCCTGTGTCCTACCGCAACCTCATGTTAATATTATTCTCCATCCCGACATGATGTGAACTGGGCCAGACTCCTCGTTTGTATCTCGCCGAGTAAGCCTAAAGGTAAGACACGACGCTCGCGTCTTTACCTCGGGGGTCCTTCCGACCTCGAATCAAGCGATGCGAAAAAAAACACTAGCTGCTTTGCTCAAAGCGTGAGTTTACTTCAGGACCGGTAGCGATGGTGTAAACCTAGTCTGTCTGTTGTGCGAGCCAGGGGATCCAAAGCCTGCGGCGGGATGGCCATATACCATACACGCGTTCCGCAACGGCAGCGTATACCTTGTGCGACTCGTTGTAAGCGTCAGCGTCCCGTTCCGTTCACGCGCATATGGGCTGTAGGGACTCATTGGTTCTCGGAGGGGGCGACAGCTCAGCGAGCAAGCCCGCTTGAACCGTTCGCGCCTGAAGGCAAGCTTGACAGCTACAAGACAACCTAAATGCTTACCGCCTCATCCCCGGCCAGGTCGTGACGCGACATAACTATTTAAAAGTCTTGCTGGCACTGCCACGACCGGCCAGAGGGAAGTTAAAAAAGAATGCTAAGAATCATATTCGCAGCTCTCTAGAAAGAACTCTCCCAAAGGAAGGGTCGTTCATCTGCCCTTCGTCGATTGTTGGAATGACGCGAAGCAACAAGCCGTCTTGGCCCAGCAGATACGAATTTTAGTGCTCATTAACCAGCGTTCCCGGTGTTAACTGCTTTTCCCGCAATCTTTCCAACCCCCGCTAACAAAAAAAAGAAAAAAGAAATCTGCATCCTGGGCCTTGACAAGCGCTTACTTGTTCACCGTATCACCCCAAGCCTAAATCCTAAATCTGTCCTCTCGTCTTAAATCCTAAATCCCAATACTTGTAAATTCTAAATATGCAACGAGTCCTGGCTGTTTCACCTCCTGTCAACCATTATCCTGCTTTCCAGCCAACATGCGGTGCCTCTCCTCCGCCTCCAAAAACGACTTAAATCTTACCCGCACTCCTCGTAAACCCCCGGTTGCATCTCCTTCCAACCACTATTCTGAGGTGCTCGAGAGAGCGTATCCGCAACCTCGTCTTACAAGTCATTTCGGTACTCGACACGAGGAGGCACCTGCTCAGCTCTGCTGTAAGGTAAGTCACCGAACTTCCAATAGACCTTGTCTCAACGGGCATTCATTCATTCATTCATTTTATTCACCTCAAGGGTGTCCGAATGGACGCATTACATGACAAAACAAATGACAAAGGTTAAAAAAATAACAGAATAGCAAAACACGGAAAATTGAAATGTGATCGCGGATGCACCCAATGTCGTGGAACAAAGCGAAATAAAGAAATAATAAAGCACAAACAAAGCACAAAAGTTATTATACAAAAACATAATCAAGGTGAGTAATTATACAATAGTGAACACTGATCTATAAATGAAATGGGATTGCTCTCAGTAACAATATGATCAGGTAATGCATTCCAGTCTCTGATAGAAAGTAATAAGGGGAGAAAAGGAAAGTGCTAGTGCGGCTCAATAATGGTTCTACTTTCCGGCAATCATCTAGCCTTGGCGATGTAAAACTGGCAGGGCGGCAATAAACTGATTTAAAAGGCGAATCGCTGTAATAGATACTATGCAAAAAAACGAAGCCGAGTTATTTTACGTCTTAGTTCAAAAAAAGAGAGGTTATCGTTAGTCTTTAAGGCCGAGACACTAGTTTCCGGTGAGTAGTTGTTGCATATAAATCTTACTGCTTTGTTTCGGACAGATTCCAGTCTTTGAAGAAGGTAAGTTTGGTAGGGGTTCCAAATGGTGCATGCATACTCTATTTTGGGAAGGACTATTGTTTTGTATGCGAGTAGTTTTGTTTTAGGTGGGGCAAGATATAATGTTCGTCGCAAGAAGCCAAGCGTTTTCAAGGCACTGCTTGCAATGTATTCAACGTGGTCGTTCCATGATAGAGTGTCTGTAAAATGTATTCCCAAGTACTTATACGATGTTACATGTTCCAGGTGTTGTCATAACAATAAATATTGGGATTGTGTTACTGTAGAAGACTTAGTGATGGACATTTGTTAACATTCGCGATCCTTTATGTTCATCTGCCACATAGAGCACCACGAATATATAGTATTTAAATCGTCTTGAAGTAGAGTTGAATCGTTATTTGTAATAATTTTTCGGCAAATAACGCATTCGCCGGCGAAGAGCCTAATTGTGGAGTTTATGGAAGAAAGAAGGTCATTTATGTATAATTAAAACAACAGAGGACCGAGAACACTACCTTGGGGGACCCCGGATGCAACAGTGGACGGACGCGATGATGATTGGTTAATTTGACTACTTGTTTTCTGTTTTCAAGAAAAAAAGAAATCCAAGTAATGACGAAAGAATCGATTTGTAGACGTGAACGTTTAAGAAGAAGGCGATGATGAGGAACAGTACCGAATGCTTTAGCGAAGTCAATAAAGTTGATATTGGTCTGAGCAGTAAGATGAGTATTGTAGTGAAGATCCGTAACAAATTCGAAAAGTTGACTCGTGCACGAGTAATTTTTTTGGAAACCATGTTGATTAGAAAAAAATAAGTTACACTTGTCTAGGTGAGATATGATATGGGTGTACAAAATATATTCCATGCTCTTGCATGGCACGCTGGAAAGGGAAATGGGGCGATAGTTCGTAGGATCGGAATGGTCTCCTGATTTAAAGATCGGCATGACACTGGCATAGCGCCAGTCAAGTGGGTCTGAGACGAAGTTAAGAGATTGTTGAAATAGTTTGCAAAAGATATTTGAAACTGCATGCTTGATTATTTTTAGAAATTTAGCAGGAATTCCGTCATCACCGGGTGCACTGCTCGTGGGCAGGTTTTCTATTACTTTGAGAATGGCGTTCTGATTAAACAAGATGGTCAGCATAAGTGGAAAACTATTTGTAATAGCGTATTGGGGTAATGGGTGTATTTCCTGGGTAAACACGCTAGAGAAAAATGTGTTTAGCTAGTTAGCAGCATCAACATCACTTATCTTTTCATTATTTCCATTCCTCACCACGAACGGGGTCCCCCATCATCTTCAGCGATCCACAAGGAGTCCGCAAAACATCGATAGTTGAGAACCACTGGATTAGTGGACAAACGCAGAGCAAGTTGCCTAAGTTTCTACTCACAACATCATACGAACTTTCAGCATATACGAAGACATGTTTAAAACACATTTACAACGATTCATTGATTATCAAAAATTAATATGCATAATACAGGCAACTAGTTAATGATAGTCACTAGCCCACAAAGTATTAGTTTAAAATTAATATTTTAAATATGCAACACTAAAATTATAAATGTGTTCATTTATAATGTACAACATATTACATGCAATTTTCTTTTTTAAGAATGAATGATGTCTTGCCGAATAGAACGAAAACATAAAAAATGAAGTAAGAAAAAGGAGAAAAGAAAAAAAAAAACTTAAAAAAATGTAGCTTACCTAATTTACTTAGATTCATTTGTCCATATGTGTAGACGGTATATCCGTAAAGAGAACGATAAGAAACAAGCCATTGATAGAAAAAAAAAATCATTCGCTTAGGTGAGCCGCGGAGTTCGGGCTGCTGTCCCGTTGCCTTGCCTCGCTCCTGGTTTACGCAATAGAGCGTGCGAACGGGGGGTGGGCTATGCTGGGCAACTCGCGGCAGCGGCGTCGGTGGCACGGGGTGCTGGGTACATAGCGGAAAATATATAGCAATAAAATTATGATCCTTCCTAGGCCCGTCTATTGAAGAAAAAAAAGGGGGGGGGGGCGGAGAGAGAGAGAGGAGGAAGGGAAAGAAAGAGGAAAAAAAGAAAAAAAAACACATTTTGGATCAGTAATTTTGCTTAAACCTAAAGTACTAAAATAAAGAACATTCGTTTTATAAGAAACCCAACATTATATATTTGTTCTTTATATGTTACAGTTAAAAGAAGAAAAAAGTGAAAGCCGTTTACAACTCCCTGTAACGCCGAATTGGAGCGCAGCTCTTGAGGAGGAGGAAGGAAGGGTAATCAGGGGAGCGTATACCCCTCCTCCTCCTCCTCCCCTCATTCTTCAATCTCCTCCGGGGGGGGGGGGGGGGGGGTCACGTGACCTCGGGGGGAGGGGGGCCCCCTCCTCCCCCCAGGTCACGTGACCCCCCTCCCCCTCCTCCCCCGAGTTCAAGTGATCTGGGGGAGGAGGGGGAGGGGGGTCACGTGATCTGGGGGGGCCACGTGACCCCCTCCCCCTCCTCACCCGAGGTCACGTGACCCCCTCCCCCTCCTCCCCTCCTCCCCCGAGGTCACGTGACCCCCCTCCCCCTCCTCCCCCGAGGTCACGTGACCCGGGGGGTCACGTGACCTTGTGGGGTCACGTGACCTTGGGGTGACTTTGGGGGGTCACGTGACCTTGGGATGACCTTGGTTACGCCGACGGCGACGCCGACGGCGACGGCGACGCCGCTCAAGCCGGAAACGGGCGCCTAAGAGCTGCGCTCTAAAAACAAGCAGAAGAAGCCAGTAAAGCAACCTCGTCGTCGTCTGAACTAAGAAGCATGATCAAGAGGCACAAAACTAAATGGACAATATTTAAAGCTACATAATAATTACCCTAATCTTATACCCGATCAAAGCCTGCTGACAAAGCATAAGCCCGTTCCCGAACTAGTAGTTTCGCTGCCTCCCTGTTTTTCTTTGTTGATTGGCTTTTTAATAAAAAATTTGTTTTTGGTCATATAGGGGTGTTCACGCCGGGGGGCGGTCCAGGGGATTTTTCCCGGCGCGCGCGCGTCGCGGGGTGGAGGCGCGGGGCTTTTGCACATCGCGGAGCCTGGCGTTTTCGTCGCGGGGTGCGCGTGCCGGGGGGGTGTCCCCGGGATTTCTCCCTCGTGTGAATGCCCCTTATCAGACCTTATTTATTTATTTTTAATTGGTTTAAACCTGTTATACCGTTTGGTGGTGCAGGTAGAGAGACAAATTTAATTTTTATTTATTTTTGCTCTCACTTAGAAATTTACCAAATTCACTGTTTGAAAGCGAGCGCAGAACACCAGATGCCGGTGTTTGGCATTCGAATGCCTGCAATCAGTGAGTACAGTTTTGCATCTACCCACTACTCATTCCAACCAGAGCTCAGGGTTCTGATGTACCCACGTCCTCTTGTCTCCTCCCCTTCCTCAGCTTCTACCTGTACAGAAAAAACGTTATGGAGCAGTGAGAATTAGTGATTAAATTTTTCCCCTTCTTTTGTAGCTGTTTTAGTTTCAGGATTTCTTGACCTCTCGGGAGAGTAAGGACACCAATTTCTAATCTTTGTCTTGCCATGTCTAGCATTCGTCTCTCCTCAACTGTCTTTGTCTGAGCGTCTAGCAAGCGAATTTCGCCTCCGCTACGCGGTTGTAGATAGCTGTGGCATCGGCAGCAGCTGAGCTCCTCTTCACGGGTCTGTTAGGTCCCTGCTGAGGCTGGGTCTGCCTGGAGGGCATCGCTCCAGAGGGCGTTGGACTGCTTCCAGAAGGAGCTGGAGTCATTGGCGTCTGATCCTGCTGGTCACTGTCCTGAAATCAAAGATGCTTTGGCACAATGGTACTTCAACAAAATATTCTATCGAAAAACCCAGGTTAAGAGATGGTGGCAAGCTGGCAACTGAGGAATTATAAAATAGCAGAAAAGTTTATTGCTTTGGCAAAGCGAGCAAATTAATTTAATTCAATTTATATGCACTAGCAAGCAGGCCATCATGCTGCCACCATGTTTCTCCTCGTGTGAGCAGGTACACACAATTGCAAGCCTCTCAGATTTATCTTCACGTGCATATATGCTGCACGTGCTTGCACACTTGGGGCACCAGCCATTATGCAATGTGCTTAGAATACTGGAATAAACAGGCAAGTGCCAGAATTATCATTCGTATAATAAAAACAGTGGTACTTGGCCACTTTAAATAATATATATTGGTGGAATCTGGTGCTGACAAGAATTGATAGGACAGACCGAAGAAAGCAAGGCTTGTTATTTAAGTGGAATCCTCGGTAATATTCATTAGGAGAGCACTTATTTTTACGACTTGGTGCTTTACTACCAGGTGCTCTACTATGTGCTGCAGTTGCAGGCGTACAGTTTTTCTCATAAATTTTGGCTTGACTTACTTGGTTATAATGTTTAGTTAGAACGGTCTATTCACACAGTGACATACATTAAATTTAAGGGTGTTGAACTTTGTGAAAAAATAATGCTGATAATGAACCAAGCAACCAGTTATGAAGACTCCATTCATAAACATGGAACAGTCTTTCTAAGATCATTTTCAGCAGTATAGCACTAAGTAAAACCAGACAAATATAATATATTCTAGGCAATTATTATGTAACAAAAAACATAGAAGGTGATCATTAATATTGAAGACAGGAAGCGAAAAAGGTAAAGCGGGAAAAAATCCCACAGGGGGCAAATAAAAGAAAAAGAAGATATATGAGGACATGCATGTTTTAATTACAATCTAATTTTTAGTTATGCACAAGATACATAGTGTTAATTCAAACCATATGTTTACCTTGACAGATATAAAGCCAGGGACAAATATTTATTTTGGGCTCTTCATTGATAGGGCCCTCGTAAATATCCCTACTATTTCATGTCTCAGCATGTGTAAATAATATCAAAACACACAGTAAAAAAAGCAGCACACATGGAGGTTATGACAAAGAATATCAGTGATAAAGGAAACACAAGACATAAACACTGTGTGCTTTTGTCCCTGCTACTTCTGCACAGATTTAATCATATGTCTTAATTAATTCCGTGTATAGCCATCATATTAAGTCATTGTATGAAATTAAATTTTACTTGGAAAATGTGAGCCTAGGATATCATTCTATGGGGTTTCTCTAACTTGCCTTCATAACTCCACAGCCATGTCATTGAGCTTGCTATAGCAATTCTAATTATTAGAATGAAAATAAAAATAAAGGGAGGGAGGTACAGGTATAATTTCAGTCTTAACGACTTTAGGAAAAAAAAAATGCGGCTCGTTGTCGTGTGTTTTCGAGTATATGTTCACCTGTGAAATGGGGTTCGAGACTTCGAACTCAGGGTCCCACGGCAGGTAGTACTGTTAAGTTGTGATGCTCTGAGTGCCTTCGTGCACTGGACGGAAAATAATAGAAACAAAACTATTAAATACTTGCCTGCGGAAGGGCATTCAAGCTAGAAATGACCAAGGAATTACCTTCAGAGAGCACAGCGTCAGAGTCGAAGCGGTTCGGTAGAGGCTCCAGCTGCGGTCCGATCAAGGCTGTCAACCTTTCGGTTGTTCTGCTGAAAGGCGTTGGGCAGGCACCCCCCCCCCCCCCCCCCCCCCCCGCCCAAGTGGCCCTCACGGCCAGCCTGATAACGACCAAGTCTTTCCGGGCCTTCTTCTTTGTGTTTTCGTAACATTCGTTTTTTTTTTTTTTCAGTTGATACGTTTCTCGTCTAGCACCCATGACCGCATTCAATTTTAGCGTAATTGAGTCCCATACCCGATTTTTGGTTTTCGTAGTAATCTTATCGGTTGTTTTGCTCTCGGCAATGCTCTTAAATTATTACTACTAGGTCTAATAATGCATCCTTCTTGCGTTCAGTGAAATTAGTACTCCGGTTACGTGTCGTTTCCTTCATTTCGAGTTAGGGAGAAGTGAAAATGATTCTCAGTGGCAGTGGTCTGCTAGCATCCATAATAAACCACACGTGGACAAATGTACAGATCTTTCGTATTTATTTAAAGTTATCACATACGTTTTTGTCATGTTTACAAATGTCGGTGCCAGAGTTGCTCAATCAAACAATGTTTCCTCTGCTACTCACCGGAGAAAAACGGCGAAGAACAACCGCTGGCGCAGACAACCGCGGCAAAATTGTTGTTTACATCACGTGATTTTTCACCGCCAATCGTATTCGTCCCTCTGAGCGTTCTCTAGTTCGCTCTGTTTGTCCCTAGATTCCCTACGCAAATCCAGCGTTTAGCTATTTGCGCGTCTGTAAACCCGAGTTAACGTTGGTGCAGCCGGAATTTAAACCCGTGCTTATCCGAGCGCGGTTTAGGTGCTAAGTCGACTTAGTAAAGAGCCGCTGTGGGTTAAGGTATGCGACGACGTGTGTGCAACCGGCTCTTGGCGGCACAAATTATTCCCGCTTATACGACGAAGTTAGGGTGTTATTAGCGCAGGTCATTTACTTATCTTGAAAACGGAAACGGCGGTCAGCATGATATTGACGCCAGGAGGCACGTTTTAATTCTCGAACGATACCGAAACTAACCTCTATTTTTTTTTCTAGTTATAGGTTTTAATTTCGGATTATTTGTAACTCAAGATGCGTGTCGCAGCGTAATGATTCAGAAAAAAAGAGAATGTTGCGACAACTTTATTTTGCGACATAGTTTCATCCAGTTTACGAATAT
>JABSTQ010006263.1:0-25157 GCA_013358835.2 Ixodes persulcatus | reverse complement strand
AAAACACTTGTGTTCGCAGTAGTGCCTCTAAAATTTATTACGGAATCGATTGGTATAAAAATAATTAGTGTAGGATAATCCGTTTCGGAACTACAGCGATATTTCCGAAAGCAAGTTTTCGGTCTCAAGTTTCAACTATTTTTATGTGTTTTGCATTTTGTTCTCCTCCCGCTAGATGGCGGTCTCTGTCCGCAAGGACGAGAGATCAAGTAGTTTCTCCGTGTGGCATGGTGCACGCATTTGTCTTGTATTCATACGCGACCTTCTTTCGCGCGGGCGAGAGCGACAGCGGGTGACGGGCAGTTCAACGCAGCTGCGCTTCGCGTTTGGTGCGTTCGAATTTGTGTCGCTCGGAAGTGTTACGTTCGCCTCTGGCGTCATGGGTCGAAAGCAAGCTCCCTATGGCAAGCGAAAGCTTCTGAAGTCCCACATTGAGAATACTCGTAAGCGACCGTCTGTGGAAGCTTCGCACGTTGAGGTTTCTGGTGAAATCGAACCATCGTGTTCCAACCCGGATGGTTTGTTTGCGAGATTACCGAAGGTGGTCCTCAAGCCGCAACCGTTCGAGTCAAAAGGTCTACTATTGGACGTTCTAAACTCGTTGGAAATTACGCTTTGTTTGTTCGTTGAATATTTTGATCTGGAATCCTTGCCTGACTCAACAACTCATGCATAAACCGTTTAAAGCTTTTTTCTTTTTTTTTTTTTTAGAACATTTGTTTGTGTCGCAAGATATTTTGTTTTAGCTCCCGAGAGAGTACGCAAGCTCTGTCTCTCACGCCCGACAGTGGATGAAACCGCCAAAGGCACATTGTTGCCAGAAGGTGCTGCTAATCTGGTTTAGAAAAGCTAAGGGGATCATGCTGTTTTATTTTCTTCTTGATCTCCACTTTAAAATGCCCTGCAGCTCAAAACAACGAGTGCACACGCATGAAAATAGCACTTCCTAAAAGTTAGACCGCTAAGAAAGTAACACCTCAGAAAATGCACATACCACCTTTTCGTTTCGGGTATGTTTTGAACTGATCTTACTCACCTATGCGAGCAAAAATCGATGCAAGTACTGAGAGCAATTATGCAATTTCGATGTTTTGTAATTCGGTAATATAAATAACTATTTTTTTTAAGAAAGTAAGACATAATTGAATAGGAACTTCCGTGCTAAAAGGTGCAGTGCGAAGTGAAGACAAATCCTTTTTTTTTATGTCCACAAAAAAAAAATGCTCTTCAGCATCGATCACACCGTTTCCTTTCGCAAATTGGGGAGTTTCAGTAGACCGTTTCCGCTGCACGCTTAGCATCCGCATAGAGCTCCGTAATCCACCACAAGACCTTGGACTATGCAGACAAGGCTGGTGGCGCATGCGCAGCTGCGGGGTTTTCTTTACGAGTTCTTTTAAACCCCCTCGGAATGACTTCACCATTTCGAGAAAACGCCGTTTTTTGTTTTATCGTTTTTGCTTGCAGGGCATTGTAAAAATCACAAACTCGCAAGAAAAAAAGAATCTTGAGTACGCAATACTTACAGCTTCGCAGCTCTAAAGATTCACGATAAATGTCGCCCAACTTGGGGAGAAACTAATCCTTTTTGTTGGAAGTATGAGTAGCGTATGCTGGCAGCTCGTTTCCTGTTTGTTTTGTCTGTACTCCGTTTCACCGTACTGGGCAAACTTCAAAGGTCAGAGCTGCTGTGAGGGAATCAGTCGCAGAGCAAAGCGCGTGACAGCTATTTTTAGGAACAGTACCCACCACCGTACGTTGTCACGTGCCTCGCTCCAACACTCTCATTGGCTCACGGAAGCTTTAGTTTCCTTCGTTTGCCAAGTTATGGGGAAATGACGTCTCATTTCCTTACGTTTATACGCACTACACGCAGCCGAAACGCTTGAAAGAACATCGGATTGGGACACGTGTTATTAGGGAGTTTTAGCAGGTCGTTTCCACACGAACGGTTCGCCCTCCAACGCATCGGCGACGCCACTGCGCATGCGCGCGCGAGTCGTTCGGGACGTCGGGAGGCTCTTCTCGTTCGTTTCTCCCATTCCGGCCGCTGGAGTCGTCACCGCAACGCAGCCAACACCGTTCACGACTCGGGTGAAAAAAGATGGCGGTCGGTTCGGCAACTGCCTTCGCCGACCCAGCCGAGCGTTAGGCTTAGGACAGCGGGAGGAGAATTGCCGTCCTGTTAGTCTGCTTCATTTGAGAGGTTGAACCAAATCATTTCGAGGACTGCTCACAATGGTAAGCGATCGTGAATGCTGTAAACTACGCATGCTAGTAAATGTTTGCGATCTGCGGGCAGACTAGCTGCCGTGGCGACCGCGAGCAGACGAAATGATTTGGTTCGACGGCACACAACGTGAACGATCGTTCAAGTTCAGGATGACGGAGACACACCACATACCTTTACGGTCGTTTAGATACGTTTTACTTCATCTAGCTTCGCAGTTCTTGAAATTCCGACCGGCAAATGTTACATCGGCCGTCTTGTTTACATCAGTCGTACGCCGGAAACACGAGCCACCACCACGGTGTCCGCCCCGGATTTACACGTTGCAGAATGTTTCACATCTTCACTAGAAGATGGCGCCACCGTTAAGCACTATCATCATCATCGTTTACACGGTCGCGCAACTTTTACGATTCGCTAAAGTACGTCAAATTTCACCTACGGTTTCACGGAACGGACCAGCTGTACCGTTCGTGATTTCGGAACCGTGTGCTTGAAAAACGACTCGCTAAAACTCCCTATTGCTTACGTGCCCACGAGAGTTGACCCGGTTTTTGACTTAGTTGGGTTTTGCTGTGTGGCGATTGCTAGGGTAGAAAACCATTCCAATGACACGTATACTCAAAAATTGAAAAAGAGCGAATATAGGTTCAAAAAAAAAGGAAGATGAAAAAAAGGGGGGGGGGGGGCATTTGGCCTCTCTGCCATGCAAGTATTTCTAGGGCCGTCCCTGTGCGGGACCTTGGAACAGTTTATCCCAAGTCTAAACATTCTCTGATCAGCTGCCCTCGCCGAAGTGACCAGTTCAGGGAGAGGTGAGATCTGTAGATAGGGGCAGCTGCGAGTGGGCCCCCTTTTGTTGTGCGTCTGCAGTGAGCGTACCCCAACTTGCACAATTTGGCCGGACGGGCGCAGATTGTGAACTTTATAGTAAAATGATTTTTTCTAACGAGGGCGTCCCCAATGGACGTTGTCATCAACGACTAACACGAGAGTGTGCCCCCTCTAATGGGGAACTCATATGACGATTGCGGCTGTTTAGGCAAGCGATGTGTGAGAGCGCGCGTTGTAAGACATCTGCAGCTTGTGACTTTCGGCCAAGCAATAGTGGATTCCTACGAAAGGGATTTCTCCGCAAGAATGAGAGAACGGAGTCCAAGTTGTCGACTAATTTTCTTATACTCATTCTTCTCGTGCGTTTTTTATTCTTATGCTGGAAGTTGTTCTATGAACCCACACGCGCCCACAAGAAGAAAAAAAAAAGAGAGAAACGAAAATAGCTTTTAGCCCTTTTCCCCAAGCGAAAAAAAAAAAAAAGAAGTAGAGAACGCGCTTCACGCCCAAGTAGTGTGCCTTTGTTTGGGGCACCCCCAGTCTGCGGGCCCCTATCCGTCTCAAAGGCTTGGTACTTGGGGGACACGGACGGTGGCAATTGAGAGAGGGGAACTGCCGCGGGACAAACGTGCTACAATCGCATGCCCTTCCAAGACTTGGGCGACCGCGGTCGTCGAAAAACCTTTTTTTCTTTTCTTTTTTTTTAGGGGGGGGGGAAGGGGGGGGGGTGTTTAGGCCCTGATTGTCTTCCTTCTTTGTGGCTTTTCGATGGATGCGCTCTGTTTATGTACGCGTACTAATTCCTTTTTTTTTTCCTTTTAGTAGTTGGTTGTTCTTGCCTTGACTCAGGTCCCAGTGGGTGCGTTGTCGTTGTATGCGTACTATTTTTGTTTATATTAGTGCTTGCGTCAATGCGGTATCAAGGTGGACGAAAAAAAATAATAAAAAAATTGTGCTTTGACAAAAAAGAAGAAAAAGGTTTGTTGTTTTTGCGGTCAGGAGCATTTCCGAAGCCCGTGGAACCTCGCCTTCGTTCCTGTGACATGTCGCTCGCTTTCGCGCAGCACTCCTCGATTCTGAAGGCCACCGTGTTTTTCCGTGAAGAAGGCGATTTCGGGTGCGCGCAGTGTTACCAAAGGTGCAGGATTGAGAGCGTAACCCAACACTTGAAGAGAAGGGGAAGCTCTCTTCTTTTCGGGACTCTCTTTTATGGGTCTCCAACATCTAAATTTTGCTCCCTTATCTGCTACCATTTCGCGCAGTTTGCGCCATATCGAAATGAAAGCACATGGCGAAAGTGACGCTCGTTTTCCGCTCGATGAAATTTCACGCCAGCTCGTTGTCTTAGCTGGTACCTTGAGCGTTTCACAACGATGCAGAACGTAAAAAAAAAAAAGAAAACGTACGATGGCATCGTTTGTACACTCATAACACCGAGCCGCCTCGTATCCTTTTGTTTTTCTTTCGTTGTACTAATTTCTTTCTGCGCATTACGGCTGTTACGACGCCAAGTCCGTCTGCACTCTCGAATTTGAACTTAGGCTCAGACCAGGGACGGACCAGTTTAAGTCAGGAAAATATAATTAACACTGTAGCAAAGTAAATCTATCATATCGATCGGAATTACGATTGGACACATTCCATTTGAACACGTACTGTGCACAGAGAATGCAATAACGAGTCAGCGTGCAAAACGCCGCCACAGAACGCTACCATAACATCTCAGCGATTTTTGCATAGCACCGAGTACGGAAAAGAGAAAACAGTTATTAATTCACATAAACGAAGCAAATTTATCAGAATCCCGCACACTCCGTAGGTGCAGTCTACCTAAGGTTATCAATAGACTCGACCATGTCATTTGTCGAAACAGATAAGACATTGGCAAAAATGGTTAGACTGAATAGGTGAATCTAACGGGCGCAATTACCAACCGACGGTCGCACGCCTTCAATATCATTTTCATTTGTCGCTGCGCAGCTTGGACACAATTTGGGGAGCAACACATGTATACGTCGCCGCCCAAGGTCTTCATTCAAAGTGTAGTGCTGACCAAAATAAAATGCTAACATGACTCTCAATCGCTCACCGCAAAGTATACGATTTCGAAAAGGCGGTACTGTACATCACTTGAAATAAAAACCCAAGTTATAAAAACGAGCGTCGTAAAAAAGGGGACCGACATTTTTATTCCTACCTCCGAACGGAAACGAGCGCCACGCACTGCATCACGCAGCGCAGAGGCCGGACTCGGCCACACTGAGCTGACTGACAAGAGACATACCAAGCGCGCGCGAGGGAGGGAGGGAGAAACTTCCTCCGCCGGAGATCAGCGTCACACGCACGTTTCGGGGATCTATTTCACGCAGCGGTCAACGCGGGCCTTTTCACACTTCGATACTGGCGCCATCTAGAATTCGCGCGTTCAACCACGTCGCGAACCGCGCGCCATCTGGTGTCTGAAACGGACGAATAAATAGAGGTACCGCGCCCTCTTAACAACGTCTAGGATGATGCCTAGAGGATGACGTCTAGGACGACCTCAATGACGACTTCTAGGACGACCTCGATCACCGCCTAGAGGACGATGTTTAGGACGACCTCAGGGACGACGCCTAGGACGACCTCGAGGACACTGTCTAGGGCGACTTCTTGGACGACCTCAAGGACGACGCCTGGAGGACGACGTCTAGGACGACCTCAGGGACGACTTCTTGAACAACCTCAAGGACGACGCCTAAAGGACGCCGTCTGGGACGACCTCAAGGATGACGTCTAAGACGACGCCTATGACGATCTTTAGGACGACCTCAAGGACGACGCCAAGGACGATTTCAAAAACGACGTCTAGGACAACTTTAAGGACGACCTTGAGGACAATGTTTAGGACAACCTCAAGGACGACGTCTAGGGCGACCTCAAAAATAACCTCAAAGACGAGGCCTAGGCCGACGTCTAAGACGACGTCTAGGACAATTTTAAGGACGACCTCAAGAACGACACCTAGGACAACCTCAGGGGAGACGTCTAGGACGACCTCGAGGACAACGTGTAGGACGACCTCGAGGACGACGTATAAGACAATCTCCCAGACGACGTCTAGGACGACCTCAAGAACGACGTCTAGGACGACTTCTAGAACGACCTTGAGGACAACACCTAGAGGACGTCGTCCTCGAGGTTGTTTTAGAAGTTGCCCTTGATGTCGGCCTAGACGTCGTCCTCGAAGTCGTTCAAAACGCCGTCCTTGAGGTCGTCCTAGACGTTGTCCTTGACGTCGTCCTAGACGTCGTTCTTGAAGTCGTCCTAGACGTTGTCCTTGAGGTCGTCCTAAACGCATCTTTGAGGTCGTCTTACACGTCGTCCTAGAAGTCGTCCTTGAGGTCGTCCCAGCCATTGTCCCTGAGGTCGTCCTAAACGTCGTCCTCTAGGTGTCGTCCTCGAAGTCTTCCTAGAAGTTGTCCTTGAGGTCGTACTAGACGCCGTCCTTGACGTCGTCCTACACGTCGTCCTCCAGGCGTCATCCTTGAGGTCGTTCCAGAACACAATAAGTGCATATGCATATTGTGGATTAAATTGACTGACCCCGGGATTAAATTGGGTAGCGCAAGGATTAAATTATGTGGCACTTGGATTAAATTGGGTGGCACTTGGATTAAATTTTCCGTCACTTAGACTAAAATGAGCGGGAAAACCTGTAGATTGTCCCCAGGCAGGCTGTGAATACTCTGAACTTTCTCGTCGCAAGATGTGGATGTTATCGGTGACGACAAAGTGACGTTTCACAACTTTGGGAAGGAGTTATTTGAGGCCAAAATCTTTACTTCGGAATCGATGCGAAGATTGAACTCTGTGACACCGTGGAGCCCGGTGTATGCGGCATTAGAGCTCCTCTTCCGCCACTCTCAACAACGCTGCCGGGGTCATCCAGAGGCGGGGTGTGTAGGGTCGTGGTAGTGTTTGAGATGAGGGGCTGATGGGGAATGGGAAGAAAAAACCAGAAAAGGGAAATAAAAATGGGTACGACCAACACACCCATGCACACAAAGTAGCGGTCAGGAAGTGCCGTAGAAAATGTTCGGGAGAGGTGGGGGGAGGGGTTGATAACGAAAAAGGAAAATATCCCCCCCCCCCCCCTTTTCCGGGTTCGCTGTGAATAACGCGCTGGAATATATGACACCCAGTCAATATATTATATACATATATACTTTGCAGGTGTCGGACTCGCCATTACTGGGTGCTGACGGTGATTTGTACCTACTGGTTCCCTCGAGCCTCCGCTTCTCCGGTGTGTAACTAACACGGTGAACGGAACGCTCACGGCACATAAAATACTTGCATAACCGCGAATGATGTTACGTGCAAGCTATGTATTGGCGACGTGAGCGATCGAAAGCTTCGCTGTGGTCGGCCTTCCACGATTGGCCGAATGCTGACTATGACGCCAGCAAAGAATTTCGCATCGACGGAAATAAGAGGAATGTAAGAGCTTGAATTTTGACGCTGTTGGCAGTATTGCCTGGAAAGCGCAATGATTTAAAGTTCTAAACCTTCCACCATGCTAATCACAAACACCATCGAACTTTTTCTTCGCAAGATAATGACGTCACGAGAGGGAACCATAGGACGGCGCCACCTATAGTTCCTCTATAGGCTCCCTACGGGAGCCAGAGTTGCGCGTTCGTCTCCGTAGCGCCGTTGTTGTTGTTGAAGCGATGTTCATTAGGGAATCGATGTTGTTGTTTGTTGCGCTCTGGGCGCACATGTCACTGTCGATGGGAAAGGGAATTAAGGCAAAAATTACACCATCTTCCCGAGGGGAACCATGGGGTGATGCGGAGCATCGTGTTGGTTCCGAGGAAAGAGTCAGTTGCGTGCTGACGTCGAGAGATGGCGCCACCGACTGCCCTAGCGTTACCCCCTACGCGAGCCTTCGTCGCGGCTCGCGGCAGAGAAATTTGGAACGCTCGCCGCTCGCCGTTTATTTATTTTTTTTTTTTTCACACTTGAAGGAGAGGAGACTAGAGGAGGAGAGTTGCGCGCGGTGTGAGGAGAAGCGAACGCACGCGCAGTGCACGCAGCTGGTAGAGAGAGAGAGCGGAGAGACTAACGCGCAGCTGTTGGAGAGAGGGAAGGAGGAGAGTTGCGCGTGCGTAGTTCGAGTGCCGACTACAACGCCGACGCCGCGGGACATAGACCCGAGCAAGAGATGCTCCGCATCTAAAAGAGATAGAGAAGTAGAGAGGGGGGAGGGGGAAGGGGATTTCGTGCTCGGCATGTTGATCCCGCTCGTCACGTGACTGAATTCGGCGAATAACGGCGCCGCGCGTTCGAGGCGCGCGGCGCGCTCAAAGACAGGGGAATGTACGC
This sequence comes from Ixodes persulcatus, assembly GCA_013358835.2. Classification (NCBI taxonomy): domain Eukaryota; kingdom Metazoa; phylum Arthropoda; class Arachnida; order Ixodida; family Ixodidae; genus Ixodes; species Ixodes persulcatus. Next base: position 16,723 of record JABSTQ010006263.1, on the reverse strand, counting down.
CGGGGCGCGTGCAACATCGACTTTCCTGCACGGCACTTGATCCGGCTCCTCACGTGATCGCGCAACTCTGGCTCCCGTAGGGAGCCTATGGGAAGCGAGCATGCCGGCCGCGTCGCGGCGGTCGCCTATTGTTTGCCGCATCAATTGTTGTGGCTTTCATAGTGCGGAATAGCTACCTTGGAAATTACAGCGCTAACCCGCTACAACGCACAACCAACGCAGCGACTGGCAGAAGTTCCCCGATGCAACGGACCCGTTTGCCGCTAGGGGCGCCCTGGTCGGGACCTGAATTAGATGTGCACGGTTCCTTATCTCACAAACATCTGCAATGCAGACAAAAGCATGGGCACGAGCACGTGGCTTTGGAAAAAGCCTTTTATGCGCGAGTTCTCGTACAAACAAAAGCATTCTGCTGAGCTAGGCTGTGCCTTTGTCTTTACTCCAGACATTTGTGAGTTGGAGCATACTATAGTCGGTTACAAGTTAAGAAGGTAGGAGAAGCTCCTCCCACAAGCGTGATGCGCCGGTTTCAAATCCCTCCGCAGTCGAAAGAAGAGTTCACTGGAAACGCTCCTTGTTCCGCTTCAATGGATAGATATTGGCTACAGAGTGATGCCAACTTGTCTCCGATCCCACTTTTTAAGAAAGCGACCTTTGTATTCATCGGAGGAGGAACGGAGCCCCTGAAAGCAGCCTTTGTATTCATCGGAGAGGGAACCTAATCCCCGAAAGTCGTCTTTGCTTGCATCGGAAGGGGAAGACTCTAATCTCCCTCTCGTGGCTTCCACAATGCGAAGTCAAAGTCGAATGATAAAGCAAATATGTACAGAAAGGCAAGACCCTCCTCGCGCGTTGGCCGCGACGTCGCGGAAACGATGGGACGCTATTGGATGCGGAGGTGGCGGAGGGATATATTATTCCCTTTGAGGGGCATTTGCCGCTACCTTCTTGACTTGTAACCTACTATAGGCGAGGTTGTCACGCGTTGACGCCACCAAGCTACAGTGTACTAGACTACTTGGGTAGTGTTGGGACCGGAGCGGCTCGGCAACGGGAGCTCGTGAGGGCGCGTGTATTGACAGTTCGTGGCGGCGCTGTAGTCGAGTTATCCGGAAAAAATCGCGCAGCCCGCCTTTTTTTTTTTCACTTTCAGCGGTGCACCTGTCGGTACCACGATTTTATACACTCCGTTTCACTTTATGTTGTACCGCAGCGAAGGCTAGAAGCGCGAGCTCATAGCGTTGGCAGCTGCCCTTGGTGCACGAGAGCTTGTGCCGCCGAGATGTGCCCTAGAGCAAGGAGCTCGCGCTTGTAGCCTTTCCTGCGGTACGACACAAGGTGAAACAGAGTATTAGCCCCGTGCGCGACCGAAAGCGTCGCTGTGGTCGGCCTTCCACGATTGGCCGAACGCTGACTATGACGTCGGAAAGGGGATTTTCATCGACGGAAATAAGAGGAATGAAAGAACTTTAATTTTGACGGTGTTGGCAGTGTTCCTTTGAGAGCGCAATGATTTCAAGCTTCCACCATGCTAATAACAAACACCATCGAACTTGTTGTTTGCAAGGTAATGACGTCACAAAGGGGAACCACAGGAGGGCGCCACCAAAACTTCTCGCCGCTATATGTGCGAGCGAAGGCAAAACTGGAAGCGCGAGCACGGAAGCTCCGTGCGTTCAGGCTTTGCTCGAGCGCGCGAGCTGGGGAGAAATGCAAAAAGCGCTGGTCTCGCGCTTCTAGCTTTGGCTTCGCTCGCAGATAAAGTGAAACGAAGTATAGTTCCGTGTGTTTTTCACTTCGAGCGGTGCGCGTGTCGGGACCACGATTTCATAGTTCCGTGTGTTCGATCGTAATATGCTTTGAATCTTGTGTTCTGATTTTGGGGATGGTGAACGCGTAAGGGTAGTGCCGAAATGCCGTCGGCGAAACAGCGACAGAACTCTTGCTCTGCTCCTGGTTGCAAAACGGGCCTCATCCGAGTGAAAGGAGTGAAAACGGCGTCCCTTTTCGGCGTTCCAAAGTACAGAGCCAAAAGAGATCTTTGGGAGAAGAATCTGCAGCGATCGGACAAGCGTCTTGGAGAAACAAGCGCTGTCTGCGAGCTGCACTTCGAGCCCCGCTTCATCCTTCGAGACTACGTCCAGATCATCGGCGGAAAGGCAGTGAGGATTGCTTGTGGACACCCCCCGCTTACGCCAGACGCGGTGCCGACTCTGCTGCCAAGTGTACCCCAGGACCTGAGTGGAGACCTTTCCGCATGCAGGACGAAAGGAAAGGTTGTGTTGTCTCGTTCCTACTCTTCGTCCCTTTCGTGAAGCGCTATTATTTTCTCCAAGAAAGGAAAAGAAGCGGAAGGCAAGTCCACCAGAGCCCATCGTTGCAAAGCGTTCGGGGCTCGCTCGGGAAACTGACCCGTTGTCACCATTGGTGAACAGCAAAGCTCCTGCCGTGATCCCACAAGGCATCGATCGCGACGCACTGGGCTCCCTGAATATGCCAACTCCCTACTGGGATGTTCATAAGTTCAGCAACTTCGACGGTGTTGCTTATTTGGAGACTGCTCTTGAGCCGAAGTCTAACAAGATCAGCATCGAAAAGGCGGTGTTCATTTGTTTCTTCAATTTACCTGATGTGTTATGCCAAGTATACCTTCAGGGCTGCATATTGTAACCATGTATGTGCTGCACATTGTAACCATGTATTTCAATGCCGTGCTATGAACTATTAGACTAACAACTTTTACCTTGCCTTATTCCCGTGTGCTGTTGTTTCCTGGTCTAAATGATGTGAAATACTTGCTTGTTTTTTTCTTTGAATAATATTCAGCCCACGTTGTCTTAGTTTTTGAACTTAAGTTCAATGTTAAAACCCGTGATAAAAATTGTCACGGTTTATAAGCCATTTCTTACAAGTGAACGTCGGGTGGTCCTCGGATGGTCGTGGCAGCAATGAAGAAATATAAGATCCTCATCTCTTTGCGATCATTGCTTGGGTGATTTGTTGCATAAATGAACGTAAAAATGAGTGACAGGTGAAATAAGCTGATTAAGGTCAAGAAGAAGACGGGAAGAAAAAAAGAAAGAGAAGTTAACCTGGGGTACTTAAAAACAAACTAAAAGAAGCTGGGGCTTTAGTATGTGCCGTTTCGTTGCACCATAAACTAAAATAGAAAAAAAAAACTGCTTCTGAGTTTTAGATATCCCGGCCAAATATCTAATGTTTGGCCTTTTGTAACAAAGGCAATGGGCATTTCACTTAAAATGCTCACCATCCCACGAACCGAAAGTCGCCGCTAATTCTCCGCTGAAAGAACTCGCAATCCGCTTCTTTAAAGTCGCAATTGTTTTGATGTGAAGGTAGAGTAATGCAGCTTATACCTTCCAATACATTGAAGCATCATGTTGCCAACGATCGTGCCGCGGCGTAATTGATGCCGCGGTACGACCGCTGGCAGGTCGTAGCTGTATCAGAAATCCTATGTGCACTCCACCAAAGCGGCACCAACGATTCATATTTTCGCGCGTGCAGCCGCGCATGCGCACACCTTCTGGATAACGCGCCGGTGTCGACACCTGTCGCGATCAATACCACGCGCTTCAGGCGAGCCCCTCCGGTCCCAACACTAACCAAGTATTCTAGTACACTGTAACCAAGCGGCAATGCTCGCACCCACTCGCACCTACAGCAGGCGAATGCAGCTCCCCGAGTTCCTGTGGTGGCCAAAGCGCGGCGCCACTACGTCGGCTTCTCTGTCGTACGTCCATCCATACAAGAGAACTACTGTTCTCTCTCTATTCAACAGGCCCCAGACTTCTATGCGGGTATTTGCCGCTACATTTTCGAGCGCTCGAGTTGGATGTGTGCTATTGGTTACCATACTAGTAGTGACCTATTCTCTGTGCACCCTCGTACCTAGCCACGCTGTCCTCATATCCGGTGTGTGGGCCAAAAAAAAAGCAAGAGATTACAACATATAACGTAAAAAAATATAGAGGAGGCAAAAAAAGGAATTACGATTAAAATGTTAACACTTTCCACCGGCGTGGCGAGAGCAAAGCGACATTTCCACGCGTACCGGAAGTTCCGCATTTCAAGATGGCGACTCCCTTGCGGAAAACCGTGCATGGAAAAACACACGTGAAAAGTGTTCGGCCATTCACAATTGTTACTTGTTTTCTGTAGCTCTTTCAACGATCGCGCGGCTCGCTCGCGCGGTGCGCGCGGCGCGTTTCGCTCGGTCAAGTTTTGAGCGCGTGTTAGCGGGAAAGTTTGTTTTTCTTTTGAACACCGAGTTTGTCGCTATGGCAGTGCCTCACTCTTACGGAAGGTACTGCTCTGCGAGATGGTGCAGTAATTCAACGGAGAACTCGGAATGCAGACAGTTCCGGTTTCCGACAGACGACAGGTAAGCCTCTAAGGTTTTGTAATTTTGGAGTCGGAAATGGAAGCATAAAAATATATACTTTGCAATCTTCCCGACAGAGCAGTCAAATGGATCACGTACGCGAACCGGCCGGAGTTCAAAGCTTTGCCCATGAGCAAGCTGCACGAGCGCCGGCTGTGCAGCGCGCACTTCAGGGATACAGCTTTTGCGAGTCACATGAGGATACGTTTGCGGCCGAATGCATGTCCTTTGGTTCAGGTAACCGACCCAAGACTGCAAGAGCTTGTTCCTCCAGGTGGGCTTGTCTCAGTACAATATTCAGTTAGTTTCATATTTGGTTTGGAGAAGCTGATCTGTTATGGTTATATTATTCAGAATTCTTCATGGGGAGCTGCGACTCACCTGCCAGCCCCAGTTCTGGTAAATATTATTTCATATTAGTTTCTGCACTATAATTACCAAGCTAGGAACGGCCTTCTTTTTATACTAATCTGCTCAAATCTATTGGCATCAATTTAGTATAAATTCATTGACTTTTTTCAGGTCGCCCGTCCTCACCATCGCCAACTGCCGCCTCTTTGCAGGAGGAGACGCAGGTGGAGCCCCACCTTGGTGAGGAACTGAGCTTGTACGTGATGCTTTTTTCTAGACATGAAAGCAATATGGAACGCGCAGCGTCCATTTACTGGCTCTATTAGCCAACTCTTGATATTGGTAGCGCCATATTCCGTTTAGTGAACTCACAAGATGCATTCATCCCATTTTTTCAGCTCGCCCGTCCTCACCACCGCCAACTGCCGCCACTTTGCAGGAGGAGGCGCAGGTGGAACCCCACCTTGGTGAGGAACTGAGCTTGCACTGGACGGTTTTTTCTAGACATGAAAGCAATATGGAACGCTCAGCGTCCGTTTACTGGCTCTATTAGGCAACTCTTGAAATTGGTGGCACCATGTTCCGCTAAAGTTGAAGCTTAATGTGAGTTCAATTTCTGAGTAATTTCCTCTCTCTAACAGATATCACTCTAGAGACACCAATGGGAGCTGCAGCCTCATCGAGGTCCACGGCTGGCACGATGGCGACCTCAAAGAGACAAGGCGGCAGGCCAAGGAAAGAGTACTCACCCCGCACGAAACGTACATTAGATAACCTAAGAAAATCCAAAAACCGATTGCACAAGAACCTCTTGAAGGCATCACAAAATCCTGATTTTTCGAATCTGACACGACCTCAAGTCATCCAGGGCGCATAAAAATTTTTATCCAAAGGGGCACTGGACCTTTTGAAGGTGCAGCTGTACTTGCAGCAAATGAACAAGTTCGGACGAAGATGGCCTGACGGATTTAAACCATTTGCCCTTAACTTTTACTTTCAGAGCCCCAGGGCTTAAAAGTACCTCGCCAAGTACCTGAGCTTGCCATCGGTTTGATCTCTCAAGAACTGGCTGTCCCAGATTGCCATACACCCTGGGGTTGCACCCAACCTCATCAAGACTGTTGTTGACAATATTCACGATTGGTCTCTTAAAGATCGCGCATGTATTCTGATGTTCGACGAACTCGTTCTAAAAGAAAATCTCTTCTGTGACACTAAGTCGGATATGGTGCATGGCTTTGCAGACAGCGGTAAGGAAACAACCTGTGATGTGGCAAATTCAGGCTTGGTTTGATGCTGGCGGGTATTTCTATGTCCTGGGTGCAACCATCGGCTTTCACTCTTTCAAAATCAATAGCATCCCCAGAATGTCTCCAGGATCTGTTGACAGACGTTATTCAAAATCTGAGTTCCGGCGGGATCTTTGTGAAAGCTGTCGTGTGCGACCAGGGGGCCAGCAACTGCACTCTTTCACGCCGGCTGGGTGTCACACCAGATCATCCCTTCTTCCTTGTCGGTGACACCCAGGTCTACTTTTTCTTTGCACCCCTCATATGCTCAAGTGTGCACGTAACAACCTGCGCAAGCATGACCTCCAGATTGCCAGCAAATTGATCAGATGGAAATACATTGTGGACTTCTACAAAAACAAGCACCCTCTTCGATTACAATTGACAAAAACACTTACCGACAAGCACATTTATCAGACTCCATTCGGAATTATGAAAGTACAATTTGCTGCGCAAGTTTTTAGTGACACGCTTTCTGTTTCCTTTGCAACCCTCCTTTCTCTGAATGAGCTGCCCCCTGAGGCTCAGGCCACATGTGATTTCCTTGAGCACATGAACCAATTCTTTGATTCACTGAATGGCTCACCTCTGGAATGCGGTGAACGAAAAATTAGATTCGCTCCAAGCTCTTCATCGGCAGATATTAATTGCCTAAGGGAGAAAAGCTCATGGATTCCGAAGTGGCAGTTCCTGTCACCACGACGGCCCCACAGAGCAAGGGGATGGCAAATTACCATCAATGCCGTCCTCTTACTGTGGGAAGATCTCAGCGGGAACTTTGACTTTGATCACTTACTAACAAGACGGCTCAAGCAGGACCCGCTGGAGAACTTGTTCGGGATGGTGCGACAACAGCATGGGTGTAACGAGACGCCCAATTCCTACCAGTTTGTGGCAGGCCTGAAACACATTTTCTTGCAAAGATGTTTCAGCTTTCCAGTAGACGAAACTGTGAGGCAGGCGCTGCCACATTGCGGGTGGAATTGAGGCACCTTCCAGTGTCGACTGCAGCCAGCCACAATGCCCGAACCACTGCCAGAAATTAAGACCGATGAGTTGGCGTATACCCGATGACTCGCGATGAGTGATATGACGACCTCATCCAAGAAAATGTTGAATACCACTTCGCTGGGTTCCTGGTGGAGTCGTTTCTTAAAAAAAGTTTGTGCCATCTTTACCCGAGCTTGCTGAGTGATGCAAGTGGGGTGCTCACCTCTGAGGTGCAGTTTCATGCTCTCCTCCAAGCCAGCGCTCCTGGGTCGATTTTCGGCTCTTTCTGTCCCCCATCAGATGCATTCTTTCAGTGTTTCAAAATTCTCGAACGAAGCTTTCTTCAGAAGATCAACGAGCGCGTTCACTTGCCGAAGGTTGCTGAACGCCTGGTACATTCCCTGGTTCCTCATTCCGAAGAACAATTTTAGTACCAAGGAATGCGCGAAGCAGTTCCTCAGTCCTTACGTTAATATGCGCCTACGTTGACATATTCGCCTGTTGTACAGGGAACTCCTCACAAAGCGTGCTCTTAAAATACCAGCACAAAAATGAGGGAACAGTTTGCACCTTAACCGCATCAATAATACAGTTTATTATGGTTTCTGCACACTGTACTGTAGGTATGAAATGTGTTTGCTTGAGATACATGTTAAAGACCGGAGGTTCGCAGTCGTAATGTGTTGACAAACTTCCTTTCTAGATCAAAAAGAGACATCCCATTTCACGGCAGATTGGCATCACGCTGTCTAAACGTTTATATAAACAATTCAGCTTTGCTTTGCGATAGAACCTAAGAAACTTTTGTCGGTGCTGACTTGATCAAGCCGTAGTAGCCCTCGTCAAAGTTTATTGTTGAGGCCGAGCCAACTTACAGGCATTAATATATACAAGGTATGGGACACCCTATTTGAGAGGTTCAATATCCAGGAGGTCTGCACAAGCCATAATGAAGTCCATGCACTTCATAATCTGACATGCGGTCTGGAGACTCGACGTCGTGTTTCAATTCGTGAAATCACTGTATATAGCTAGTAAACCCTTGTAAATACGTTACTTACGCGCAGAGTCTTAATGCGTATATGTTCCTAGAATAGTGATCATATAGACTTTTGAATAGCTCTCTAGGTATGAGCTGTTTTCATAAACTTCGCTAATTGCGCAGTCAGTATTTTGAATTGTTACCGCATTCCTGCTATTCAGAACACTGAGTAGAGATAATGCACGTTGCGAGTTCCATTTATTGACTTATGCTGTTCATAGCGCGTGCGCATGTTCGTATAGTGACCAGAAGTTTGCTCATATTGATATGTGTATATTCATATTATGTCCTTCTAGAACAATTTGTTTTGCGTGTTCATCACTTTTGTACTTCTATTGTGGAACGTTTCTAATAATTAAAGAAATGAGCAGATCTGAGTGGAAAACTTGTGGAATAATAGTTCTACATTCTGTGTTACTTACAGTTCCCATATTTGTAAGTCTTTCCGTTTTTCGCCACTTCCTTCGTTTAATGCTCGCTCACCTAGGGGTGTTGCATACATTTATGTAGATAACATTATGTAAAGAGTTTATTTTGAGAGTCTGGCCTAACCCAGGAGTATCAAATAAAAATGCATTTAAGTCCATCACCTGGATTTCTTTCTTTGCCTCGGTGAGATCGTTCTTAATGTTTATGTGTTCAAAGATTGCATGTGCAGACTACACTCGATCGCCCCGGCGCAGCGTAGTCTGCGCCGAGGCGTTTTCGGTTTTCGGTGCCGCCGCGCTGTTGCGCGCAGTACCGAAAACCGAGAGTATCAAACGTCGGCCGCGCGTGCAAAAAAAGAAAAAAAAAAGAAAAAAAAGGAATCGGAGAGAAGATAGCGAGAGAGAGGAGGAGGAGGAGGGTACGCGAGGGTGTTGACTAAGGTGGCGCCATCTCATGAGAGTCTTGTGCGAATTTGTCTGGCCCCAGACCTTCATTCGCCACTTTGCCGCAAAGCGCCGTGTCGCTAGTTTCGCTTTACCACGGTGGAAGGTACAGCTGCACTCCCCTGCCTACAGCACCCTTGGCCGTGCAGGAGCCATTGACGTCACGAGCTCGATACGCATTGCGCTTCTCGCTGGCCGATTTTAAAGCGAGAGGTCGAGAGCTCGCGGCCACGTCATTTCGTTTCTGTACTCCGCCCCTTGATGCGCTCGTCTCACAAGTAGCGTGAAAGGCTCCAAAGCAAGAGACCCGCTTTTCGTGCAACCCTTGAAAGCAAATGGTGTCGCGGCGGTGCAATGAGCGCGGCCCTCGAAAGCGAACGGTGGCGGAGCACTGCTCGGGGCACCTGTCTTGGCCGTTCCCGCGACAATGGTTGGCGGTACTTCGACAGAAACGCCAAGCGAGAATTTTATCAAGGCACTTTAGTATCGAGGTGTAGTTTGCGGCACCTATCATAGCAACGTGTACACCCCTCTCCATTAAATGTTTACCTAGAGCCAATCAATGATCCAAATTTATTCAGCGACTAGTGGCTCTGACAAGCCACTAAATATACTACGTTTTTTTAGAGACTTTTCAGCGGCGTGTTAGGGCTCATTCACACTGGAAGCGGATCCGCGTTCGCAAAGCGGTTGCGAACGCGGTTGTATAAGGATTCAGTACAATTGCACGCGCATTTGATGACATCAAATGCGCGTGCAATTGTACTGAATCCTTATACAGTCGCTTTCGCAACCGCTTTGCGAACGCGGATCCGCTTCCAGTGTGAATGAGCCCCTAAAGGGATGATGAACCAAAATTTGGATTTAAAAAAAAAAAAAACAAAAAAAAAACAGTGCACGAGGTGTAGGCAGGACGCTAGAGTCCGTACGACACTACTTGCAAGGCGATATTTCGAATGGACGGCCGTATTTTTGGAAAAAGAGGTCGAGATTGAACCAGGCCGACGAGGCGCGTGACGTAGAGATATCTCGTTTCCTCCTCTCTTCGCTTCGCTCCTTCAAGGCGGCGAGGCGGAGAAGACGCGAGGCCGTTCCCTCTCCTTCTCGGATAGGGAACGGGGAGACGTGAACATTTCTGTCAAATGTGCCTCCCTTTTTTTGAAAAAATTCGGTCGTCCATTCGAGGTATCGCTGTATGAGTGATGTTTCGGTGCTTGTAGCATCCCGTTGCACGATATGGCCGCGTGTTTCGTGGAATCCAGATTTCGGTTCAGCATCCCTTTCAAGTCATTTACCACGGCGCATGCTAAAAAAAAAAAAAATGGTATAAAATAACGTCTAGCTTCTTAAAGCTTTTTTTTTTTTTTTTGAACAGCACGTTTTTGGTTTACCTTCGGCAAAACGGTTACGCTAACGGTAGTGGTATTACGGTAACGCTCTGCTAAACGTAATGACCGTTTTGCACCCAACAGGATCGGTCTCCAACAAGTATACAAGCAGACTTGTGCTCGTTACTTGAAAAATGTAATGGATTACAATTACAAATTACCGAGCCTCAAATGTAATGGATTACCGTTACAAATTACTTTCACGTTACTTTTTTCGTACACTTATCCAGAAAACAAGAAAAACAATTCTGATATTAAAAAAAAAAAAAATCTGCAGGACTACTTTTCATTTTTCGTACGCCCGTATTATGGTAGCCCTTGTAAAAATAAAATATTGTATTTAAGAGAAAGAGTGTAGGTGCACTCCGGTCTCCTACAAGCTGACAAGGCGTCGCAAGCTGCAACCACAGCCGCCATCCCGCTAGCTTACGCCCTCCGGAAATGATCCCTGGAATTGTGCAGACAAAGCTAGCGGTGCGCATGCTCAGTAACAGCGTCTATACCTCCGCTACGAGATTCGGAGCTAAAGAAGCGATCTACGAAAGCTCCCTTTTGACTCGGGTGTTTCGCCTGTTATTCACAAGAAAAGAAAAACTTGGTTCTAACGTTACAATGTATAGCCAACGCAGAATGCAGGTGTCTTCAGCTTACCTCGATGTGTTTCCGTAGATTAGAGTTTGTTGTTCTTGCTGATGACAATGTGTGTTTTTTTGCAAGCAAAGTATGCACGGAAACTCTGTGTTTCCGTTTTCCTTAATGCCCTGAATTTTGAACATCTCATTAAGAGATGGCCATGGAGACGAGGGACACTCCATGACCGAAAACTCGACCATTCAAAGAAAAAGAGGCGGTTACGGGTTATCGATCGTTCATCGGTTATCACTTTCATGCCAGTATTTGTGGAGGCCAGGGGAGGGGAGGGCATAGAGAGCGAGAAAAGCGGTGGCCATCGGTCTCACAAAACAATAAAAGATCACACCACTTTAACGCGTTCTCTCTCTCCCTCTCTGTCAGCACTCCTTAGATGGCCTAACCCCCCCTCCCCTTTATGTTGACAGTTGACTGTAGAGTGAGTGGACTCGACCACCATGCCCAGACAAGTAAACCAAAAGAAGTATCGTCCGTACCCTGGAAGACGATGCTCCCCTCTCGCTTTTCAGCCGTGCCTCAAGGGTAGGGGTGCCGCGGACTTTTTCGAACCGAAGTTTCGATGATCGAATCACGCGGCTTGAAAGGTTCGAAAGATTTCGAATTTTCGTTTGTTAAACTGAGAGGTTCGACGCTTTTCGAAATTCCGAACTTTGCACGTTCAGAAATGCAATGTTTTTCGAACCTTCGAACTTATTACCTTAGAAAATTCGAGCTTTCGAACTTATTACGCTGCAAAATTCGATGCTTCTCGAACTTTCGACCTTGATAGGCTAAAAACTTCGTTCATTTTCGAACTTTTTGCACTAAAAAGTTCGAAGCTTGTCGAACTTTCGAATTTTCTACGCTAAGAAATTTGATAATTTTCGAACTTTCGGTTTTACTTGTCTAGAGAATTAAAAATTGTCGAACTTTCGAATCTTTAAAAGTTAAAAGTTTGACGAACTTCGAACTTTTAGGATAAAAGTTCGAAGTTCGTCGAACTTCGAAAAACCGACGGGCGGTTTCATTTGGATTCAAGCAGTGTGGTGCATTCGTAATTTTTGTTTTCGAACTTTTACGTGCGGTGCCGTATTCCTTGCGAAAGACAATGCCATTTATTTCAATGTTCTAGCGTGCTTAGTTTTAAAAAATAATTTCCCGAAGGAGCGAGGAAGAACGACGGGTTTTTGACGATTGTCGTTTCTGCCACATTTGAAGCGCGCTATAGACCTTTTCTTTAACGGCGCCGCCATCTTGAGAATTGCGGTGCCGACGACGCCGTCTAGCGGCTTAGAAAAAGAAATACCGGCTAGTTCTGGCAGCACAGCTATCTCGGTAGGCAACGGTGTGGGTATGGGGGGAACTTGGCTAGACTTGGCTATGGTGGGCTGCAATAACTTGGTTGGAGCTTGTCCGGTTGAATCCAGCTGGCTACTCGCAGGCCATCACCTTGCCTCCTCGAGAGAACGACGACGAAGTCGGTGGGGTGTTTTGATTGAGTTTCCACAACGAAAGAATATATTAGCCGTTTAATGTAGCCTATGCAGGTAAGCTCTCGGCATTTGTTAGCTCCATCTTGAGTGGTGGCATGTAGACTTTTTTTATAAATTCCACATACCATGGGGCTTGCAGTGATAACCTAATTGGACCACCTACACCGGGAATTAAAATCGGTCCTCTTGTCGTAAACGAAGTGGTCGTGAGCTTAAACGTGACGTTGAGTGTGATACGAATCTCTCGCAATTCAAGCTCGCAATCGACTGACTTCATAAATAAGGATTCTTGGGGGAAATGCGAAGCTCGATAACATTGCAGCCACACTCGCGCTGCAGCTTCTTGTGCTCATGGCACACTTTCTGCTATTGCTCTTATGCTTTCTAAAATTATTTATCCATCCGACGACCACGCAGTGGTAGCCAGACAACCGTAGATTTTCGGAAATTGCAGCACGGTAAAAAGGAGCACTCGGAACTAACTTATTCACGACGTCCGTTTTTAAGCCTTTTCGCCCATACCCCTTGGCGGTTGCATACCCTGTGTCAGCGGGCAATCGATAAATGCACCAGGTCGAGGGTACGTCAGTTACTGGCTGGTTTGAGGTTATGCGAAAAAGGTCTATAGCCGAAGCTATTTATGGTAGAGATGTTAAACTTTTTGAGAATGATCTACGTATAGCCTAGGTAAGCGTCGTATTAAGATAGGATTATTGTTATTTCAAATGAGTTTTGCCCTAAACTTGGTCTTTTTTTTTTTCGTCTAAATTGTTTGCGGCATCGCATTTAAATGAACACCTCATACAGTACATATCATTGCCATCTGCAGAATACAAAATAATGTATTTATTGTTTTTTCACGTTGAGGACTAAATTAACTCATGGAGGAAGATTTATAATAGTGTTCAAGTTCTGCACGTCAAAAAAAAAAAAGCCGTTTTTTTTTTTTTGTTTTGCTTCACGTTTCTGGAACGTGTTTCTTTTAGCCTGTACACATTTTGGTAGGAGAAACTTGTTTGGAAGTTCTGAGACTCTGAATATGCAAGACTACAACACTTCCGGCGGGTTCTTGATGTTTTTTTTTGTTTTGTTTTTTTTCTCTCCAGCTTTTCATTTCCGCATTTATTGTTATATTGAATTATTTTTTCATCAATGGCACAGTTATTTAGGTCGAGAAGACATAGCTTTGAACTTTCGAACCACTAAGCATGTGACGAGTAGTGTCTTCTGACATTGAGTTTCCGACAATGACCATCTACGCGATCTTTTATGCAGGGAAGAGCGACAGTAGCTATACGTATCCATAAATAATTTCAGATTAAAATAAGCTCGACCACGCCCTCTTTCCCCGTATTGTTTTCTTTATCAGTCCAAAATTTCTCGGGGGGGGGGGGGGGCTGAAGCCTTTCCTCTCCCCCCCCCCCCCCCCCCCCCTTCGCTTTTCCTTTTCCGATGCCACTGGTATGGTAGAACGCTCCTCGAACTCGAGTTGTGTCGGCTTCTGTACTTTTTGCTCGGCGTTTCCTCCGTCCCGGAAAATAAACCTCCAGAACAATTACAAACTTATGGCCAATTCGTCTGGGCCCGCATCGCAACGGTGCAGTGTGGTTCGGGGTACACGGAAGGCTAGAGGGGAGAGGGGGGCTTCCTTCTCTCCCCGCCAGCCTTTCGTGTACTGAAGTGGGAAGAGTTTACTGCACTGGACGGGTGCGGTGTGCCCCAGACGAATAGGCCATTAACTTACTATATGCCAGCGTCACTCGGGCGGCGTTCGATCGGATTACTACCAGCGTGCAAGGGGTTGGTGGTCAGGTAGTTTGCCAGATCGCTTCAAGGTTTTTCTGAGCCTCAACCTCCTGCCCGCCCCTCGCCGTGTCGAACTGGATGAGTGTCGTAAAACAGTGCGTTCGTGTGATCGCTACTGCGTGATGCACGTTAAAGACCCCCTCGGGCTGGCGGTCACAATTACTGGTCTATGGTCACACGTCATTCTGCACTGGCAAATATTCCGGCACATCCGGGACACTCGTCGTCTCATTTAATTGCCTCACCAACTTCGCGCAGTCTAAATATCACACCCGAACTTTTCTACACCTGATTTTGGGAAAACCATTGAGGCGTGAAAACGTTGTTGGGAACTGAAACTGTGGAGGAACATGAAAACCGGACTTAGAACTTTGTAAACTGATACTTGAAAGAAATTCGAAATCTTCGAAGTTTTTTCTTTCCCGAATTTAGCCCTAAAAGACAATTGAAACCTTCGAACTTTATGTAGAAAGACATTCGAAATCTTCGATTTTTCGAACTTTTTGTCTAGAAATTTTGAAACGTTCGAATTTTTCGAATTTCAGATCCAAACATGATCTTTGAATTTTTTTAACTTTAGATTCATAGAAATTCGAAATCTTCGAATTTCTCGAAATTCAGATTTAAAGAAATTAAAAATGTTCGAATCTCTCGACTTTCAAGTTAGGGAAGTTCGAAATCTTCGAATTTCTCCAACCTCAAGTGAAAAAAATATTCGAAATATTTGAACCCGAACTTTTAGAAACCGTAAAAGCTTTGAACTTTTCGAATTCGAAACACCACGGTGCTCCAAAGTTGCGAACTTTTCGAATTTGAACTTGGGTACGGTTTGAAAATATCGAAATCTTTCGAATTGGAACCTCAGTTCGATTCGAAAATATCGAAACATTTCGAATTCGAACCTAGGGTGGTTCGCGACATCCCAACTCAAGAGCGTGCTAGAATACAGTAGCGCACATCAAAGGGAAATAGAAGTCGACACCCTCACGCGAGGCTACATCGCCTGTTACGCGAGTTTAGAACCCGCGAATCGAGGGGTACGGACCCGCGTTTGATGTCTGTGCAGGTGGCGGGAGACGTCGAAGAAGTTGGAAAGGGTGAAGCGGGTGTGAAAGTCAAAAACAAATAAGCACAAAAAGCTTTCTTCTGCCTGGGAGAAAAAAAAAACAACTCGATGGATGGCGACGGAGAGCTTACTCGGCATTGTCTTACTTGATCTTTGTCTTTCGTATATTTGTACATGCCTTGCCCGCTTTTCTAGTGGTTCTAGTGACCGGTAATACGAAAAATCGTGTTTTCTTTTCTGCTATTCTCCCCTTCAGGTGTTTTTTTTTTTATTTTGTTGAACTTGCTCTCTTTAACAAGGCATATAGTTGGGCTAGTTGGTGGTACATACTGTTTGGTGGGAACAGCGCAAAAACGACGTAGGACCAGGACGAAGAAACGCAGCGCCCTGTCTGTGTGTTTCTTCGTCCTGGTCCTACGTTTTTTTGTTTGTTTATTTCACTGTTCCCACCAAACAGTTTGCTCTCTTTATGCTGCTGAATGTTCTGCTCGTATTGCTCCAGTTACTGTATTATGCTCATATTTTTAAAAAAGTAGCGAGTAATTAAATTAATCCGTTACCCATATTTTGCAACGAAATTACATTACAAATTACTTCCGGAAAGAAGTAACGTGGCAATTACAAAATTACTTGAGAAAGTAACGGATTACTTCCTAAGTCTGTTTACAAGTCATCACAGTTGCCAAAACCGCGGTAAAGAACTCATCGTCAGCGGAGGGGCGAACGCACGAAGACACAGACAAAGGAAGATCTTTAACGTAAATTGGAGAAAACAGAGATGGCGTTATCGGAAACTTCGCATAGCACCGTGACCGTTTGTGTCGCTGGAGAACGGAGTTTTAGACCCGAAAAAAACACAGCCGCTTTCGCAAGGTACCGCTCCCATTGAATGTCGCGTACGCAGTAATGGAAAAATGCGGTTGTGTCGTCTTCGTTCTACATGTTTATTCCTTCTTCTATTTCGAGTAATGGATGTTTTCGCACGCTGTACTAGGAGAATGAAAAAGAGGGGAAATATAGGGTCGTCCAGTCGATTGTGAAAGGCGGTAGAATTTTTTCTTTTCGTTCGGCAGCCCCCAATGAGTCGTATGCATGCCATAGTTGCAGAGAGACGCTAGAACATGTGGTTTTGAAGTTTACGGGGTTTCGTCCTACTTTTTCTGAAAGGGCAACCGATTCGGCGGGAGCTCTGGGTTTTTCTGGTGAGGTTCGAAGAACGGAGGAACAGTATAATTGCGCGCCATAGGTTCTTTACAGAATCCCGGTTGCTTCAAAAAACAGTTTAATCTTTGGCGTGGGATTCCAAGACTCGTGCGAAACTCCATGCAGCTTCAAAGAGATTCGACACTTTCTATTACTTTACGAGTAAAACAGTTCGAAAACGATCGAAA